>OX457041.1:7343386-7445886 GCA_949752735.1 Lumbricus terrestris | reverse complement strand
TCTACTTACATAGCCACCTGCAACTGCCGGTTCATCTTATTAATTGCTTCAGTTCTGCTTATCAAATTAAATAAATTCAAATTTAATTTATCTTTCCAATCATCCACAAGATATAACTGCATGATCAAGTATCAAGTATAGGCCTATGGTTACATGCAGAGTGGGACAAAAATGCAAGAAAATGAGGTATGTGGGTCAATATTAATAGGTCATAAGATACGAAGCAGTCACAGCGCAGATAATGTCAGAGTGAGTGATTAAGTAATCTGTGATTAACTGATTATGTCAGTAGGCCTAGTCGTCGTTATAAAGTAATTAATCTGAGGCTTCGCTTCGTTTGGTCATAATAATTATATTTGGCTACAACAGAAATGAAGTAATAATGTGTTTCAGTCTCGCCGATAATATAATGTAATGTAATGTAATGTAATATAATGTAATATAATATTAATATAATATAATATAATATAATATAATATAATATGATGTAATATAATATATTATAGGGCCTACTTAGATGTAGATCTCCTCATTCTGCTGTGCTGCATGCAAGTGACCTGATTGTTCTCCAACCAAAACTATCGTGTTGCATAAGACACATTTCTGTGTGGTTGGTCCAACATTCTGAATGCATGATCTCACAACATGAGTTTATTGATCTTACCTCCTCACTTCTATTCCATAAGCGATTCTCAACCATTTATTCCATCTTCGCATTCCATTGCTAAATTATTTGGAGTGCCTGTGATGTGCAATTGTAAGGGTGCTGCATAAATTTGTGATTACAATTTACATCTGCAGCATTGTAGGCATTGTATTCGTCATTTCACGTGGTCGTCACCATGGACATCGTCGTCGTCATCATCATCGTCATCATCATCATTTCGTATTCGTCGATTATTGTATTCATTAGCTTCATTCACATCATCGTCATCTTCATCGTCATAACCATCGTCATAATCATCGTTATAATCATCGTCATAATCATCGTCATCTTCATCATCGTCATAACCATCATCGTCATCTTCATCATCGTCATAACCATCATCGTCATCTTCATCGTCATCTTCATCATCGTCATCTTCATCATCGTCATCTTCATCATCGTCATCTTCATCGAACCATTATCGCCATCTTCATCATCGTCATCTTCATCATCGTCATCTTCATCATCGTCATAACAATCGTCATAATCATCGTCATAACCATCGTCATAATCATCGTCATAACCATTGTCATAATCATCGTCATAATCATCGTCATAATCATCGTCATCTTCATCATCGTCATAGCCATCGTCTTGGAGATCATTTCAAAATTCAGCAGTGCGGTGCGTGTAGAAAGAACAGAGTCATGAAAGTGATGTTGCTGGGTTGAGATAATAACTACATTATAATTAGTAGCGGCATCGTCGTTGCAGGATCGCGACCAAGCAAGGACATTGCACGACGAGGCCGGACTGCAGTTTGTCGAGTGCTGGGTCGACACTCCAATTGAAATCTGTGAAGAGAGAGACGTCAAGGGTCTATACAAGAAGGCACGATCGGGACTCATCAAAAGTGCGTTCTGCATGGCCTTGGCTATATATATATATATATATATATATATATATATATATATATATATATATATATATATATATCCATGTCTATTGTCTAGTCTAGCACAGTAGTTCGTCCTATTATAGTATGACCTATTATAGGCTACTTATAGGCTACTTTATGATTTTAACCTATATAGTTTGTCATATGATCTAACCTACAGTCCATCCAATAGTCCAACATACCCCATTGTCTTATAAAATCTGTGTCGTATCTATTATTAGTCTAACGTTCTAACCTATACTCAATTCTGCAAACCAACCCAAGGTCGATGCTATTGTATGCTCCTGCATTGCATTCTGGACTCACTAGAGGTAATAGAGACTTCAGTATTATTTTTGCTAAAACAAATGTTCGGAAATTTTCCATTAAATTCCAAGGCCCTGTCATATGGAATAAAATTCCGATTCACATTCGTAAGGCTAACTTAACTCACTTTAAACACCTGTTACGTGTGTATACATTATGTAATGTTTTCTGTTAATAGCATGAGGGGTTACCCATGCTGATGCTGATTTATTTGATTGTTTGATTGCTTTGCTTTTATTTTGTTCTTTCTCTGATTTTTTTCCTGTAGTGTTTACTACATTAGTTTTTCGATATTTTTTTTCTTTTTCTTTCCCTAGTTAAGTAATATCTCTGTAATATCTCCAATACTCCCTTCAGCTTTCACTTTCTCACTTCACTTTGTTAATTAGGCCCCTGCTTAGCGGGACTTGTCCCTTTTGGTGTGCCTATTTGCTCCCTCACTCTTATAACACCTATTCACTTTGAGTATTTTCTTATTGCGAATTATGTTTATACTTTGTTAAACATACATGTACAATTGAATTGTTGGGAACAATAAAAATATGTCTATGTCTATGTCTATGTCTATTGTCTATCCTAGAGTGTGTCCTAGAATCCAACCTGTGGTCTATCCAGGCCCGCGTTATGGTGGGTGCTAAGGGTGCTGCAGCACCCGGTCGCACAGTTTTGAGGGACCCCGCAGTTATAAAGTATTGAGTGTTGACTCTGTTGGGCCGGCGGGTTGTCAGGCAGAGGGGTGGCCACTGGAGGGTAATCACAGCACTCGGGCACCCACTAGCCTTAATGCGGCCCTATAGGTCTAGCACAAAGTCTAAGCTATCGGCCGTCCAAATTAAGTTTTTTTTCTCAGGATAAACATAATATATATCCTTAAGCGTCGTTTGAACGTTGTAGGCTTCACTGGAATCGACCAAGATTACGAGGCTCCACTCAATCCAGAGCTGACGATACATGCAGGTGATAACAGCATCGATGAATGCGTTCAACAGGTCGTCGACCTACTTCAGAAGCGGGTACACAGCACATCATCACCTTTAGTCATGACTAATTAAAGATATATGACATCATCTTTAGTCATGACATCATCTTTAGTCATGACATCATCTTTAGTCATGACATCATCTTTAGTCATGACATCATCTTTAGTCATGACATCATCTTTAGTCATGACATCATCTTTAGTCATGACGACAAAACATCTTTAACTCTTCCATACTTACTTCCTCTCTCTCTCCGATATCTCCTGCAACCGGCCTCTGTGACATGTCAGGTCAACACCTCTTACACGACGCAGCGCTCGTGAATAAGCTGGTGCCCTACGCTTATAGGTCTGAACGGCATACTTAGGTGAGTTGGTATGCTTTGTACGTAAAACTTAGACCTTCCACTACAGGCATGCAATGACTATTATAATGCATTGAATTTGATTCTGTCCATCGACATTCTTCTCGTTCCACGAAATTTCCAGTCACCTTGAATCGTCCTGGATCGTCTCCGATCAATTCCTCCTCCATTGCCTTCCTCTTTCCATTCTCCTTAGTGGATCAGATCATCAGACTTGTTTAACTCTTAATTCGATTCATGAACTTACTAACCATGTCCACGTGTGCCATTCAATCTGGATGCGGTAGAAACGTGAATCTGATTTGTCGTTCTGTGATGCTTTAGGGAATTGTTCCGGAGTCGGCGACGACAGCAGTCAAGGAATTGTTCGTTCCTGAAAAGTTGCAGCAACAAGCGCTCAAAGAATCCGAGACTCTGGAAGTCTTAGACATCACAGAAGTAGGAAACCAACTGCCTAACAATAATTCTATTTTAGTCCGATGTATAAACTCGTGTAGGATATTCTAATCGATTATGATGTAGATAACTTTAGTAGCATTAGAATCGTTAGTTTAGTTTCGTGTATAATTTCAATCTCGTCTCTTCTTGTCAAGATAGTGTGGTTGGTATTGGCAGTTCTGGGCAGTCTAATCATAATCTAATATGATCTAATCATAGCCTAATCATCATCAATCTAGTGGAATATCTTTCAGGTGGTTTTTGTACACTGCTCATTCTTACCATTGTCAGTTGCTGATAGCATCTTGTGGACTAATCTGACCCGCTCTTATCCAATCAAATGGATTCTTATATCAGATTTCATCGCCATCTATTCTGATATCACGACTAAGCTATTGGCTAATCTGAAGCAACCTGGTATAATCTTGTATGGTTAACTTGTAGTATCCAAAATCTAGTCTTGAAATCCAATACAAATTTTGTTTAGTTGTGTTTCTCTAAGTTTACAATATTTTGATTGCACATAAATATAACCCCACCTAACCTAATCTAATCTAATCTAATCTAACCTAATCTAATCTAATCTAAGCTAAAACCTAATCTAAGACCTAATATAATCTAAAACCTAATCTAATCTAATCTAAGCTAAAACCTAATCTAAGACCTAATATAATCTAAAACCTAATCTAATCTAATCTAATCTAAAACCTAATCTAATCTAAGACCTAATCTAATCTAACCTAATCTAATCTAATCTAATCTAACCTAATCTAATCTAATCTAAGCTAAAACCTAATCTAAGACCTAATATAATCTAAAACCTAATCTAATCTAATCTAATCTAAAACCTAATCTAATCTAAGACCTAATCTAATCTAATCTAATCTAATCTAAGACCTAATCTAATCTAATCTAATCTAATCTAAGACCTAATCTAATCTAAAGCCTAATCTAATCTAAATCAAGTCACCTGAGCATCTCATTATGCTGCGTTGCTCCAGGTCGACCTGCAGTGGGTTCAGGTTCTGGCCGAGGGTTGGGCCACTCCTCTGACGGGTTTCATGCGCGAACGACAGTACCTGCAGAGTCAACATTTCGGTTGCATCGTCGACGAAGGTGTCGTCAATCAGTCCATTCCCATCGTCCTTCCGGTCAGCACTGAAGACAAAGAGAGACTGAATGGCTGCTCGGCGATTGCCCTCCGCTATGGCGATCAGAGAGTGGCAATCCTTCGAACTCCAGAGTTCTATGAACATCGGAAGGAGGAACGATGCTCTCGACAGTTCGGTACCTCCAATAAGGGTCATCCATACATCAAAGTAAGATTCCTTTAATAAATAATTAACTTAATTCCAGTTTCTTGTCCATGAGGACAGATGTTCGCCTGATTGCTTTATCCTAACTTACCCTATCCTAACTTACCCTATCCTAACTTGCCCTATCCTAACTTACCCTATCCTAACTTACCCCACCATAACTTACCCCATCCTTACTTACCCTACCATAACTTACCCTATCCTAACTTACCCTACCATAACTTACCCTATCCTAACTTACCCTATCCTAACTTACCATAACCTACTTTACCCTACCCTAACTTGCCCTACCCTAACTTACCCTATACTAACTTACCCTATCCTTCTTTACCCTACCCTAACTTGCCCTATCCTTATTTACCCTATCCTAACTTACCCTATCCTAACTTACCCTATCCTAACTTACCCTATCCTAACTTACCATATCCTAACTTACCCTATCCTAACTTACCCTATCCCAACTTACCCTATCCTAACTTACCCCATCCTAACTTACCCTATCCTAACTTACCCCATCCTAACTTACCCTATCCTAAATTACCCTATCTCATCTTAACCAGATCGGCTTCTCCTAACTTAACCTTTCCACGACTTACCTTACTCTGAACAATGAAAATAGTAAAATGGTTACTATGCGAGCGCTATAATTATCTATCGCACAAAGTTATAGCCGCAATAACAATGGTAACAATGACGGCTTTGTTGAGAAGTGATTTGTATTATCCATGGTGAGAATTGCCTGTGGTTGCGGGTTTCAAACCCCCAGCCTTAATTAAAGCTCCATAGTGAAGTCTGATTTTAAACCACAATTCCAAGTGGATCATAGTTAAACCCTTCAGTTACTTTTCCACAATTCTCACACTGGTATTATCTCTGCGTGTGTGCAATGTCGTGCATGTGTTAACGGCCAAGATACTCTGTAAAGGCTTTATTATTAATTATAGCCTACATCACGTTTGACCATGTTGTGGTTTTGAACAGGTGATTCTCGAAAGCGGAGACTGGTTGTGCGGTGGAGACCTCGAAGTCCTGCAGCGAATCTTCTGGAACGATGGACTCGATCAATATCGTCTGACGCCTCTTGAACTCAGAGCCAAGTTTAGGAAATTGAATGTAGGTCAAATTTGGCGAATCGATTCTTAGGTTAAATCCATAGTCAACCTAATTCTAGGGCTAGCGTCAAAATTTCACAAATTTACAGCATATAATTTTCAATTAAATTTGGAAGATTGCAGCCTACTCTGCGTAAACGTTACGCTTCAGTTCAGCTTTGGAAATCGATTTTTAGTTCAAATTTAGAAAATCTAGTCTCCAACGAGATTTTACATTTGGTATTCTGAAATCTATCGTGAAATTTCAAGGAATCTTTCCAATTCCTTAGTCTGCAACATTCCCATAAGACGAGTTATGTCAGCTTAATCAATCAATCAATCAATCAATCAATCAATCAATCAATCAATCAATCAATCAATCAATCAATCAATCAATCAATAAATCAATCAATCAATCAATCAGTCAGTCAGTTAATCAATCTATCAATCAATCAATCATAATTTGTATAGCGCCCCTTCAAGGTACCTACCCAGAGGCGCTCAATACATCATAGCAATAATACATCATGGATCATCTACTAAACCCATGTACCATATGCATTAATCAAAGGCAATGATGGCCTACGACGTTCGATGATCAAGAGGGTGCTGTGTGTTAGGGTGTCCCACGATTGCACAGGAAAAATATTTTTCTTGAAACTTGAAATGCAGTCCCTCCAAAAAGTTTCCTTATGGTCCTATGATAGTACCTGCCAAATTTCTGGACATTTTGAAAATATTTAGAGGCCGCTCAAAGCTCACATATAATATGTGTAAGTTGTCACAAATTATACGTGCGACATATAGGCCTATGAGTTTGAAATTTTCGGAGGTCCACACTTTGATCCCACTAGCGTGCTTATGTATTGCTTAATAACCTTATATTGCTCTGAAATACTAAAATCTACAAATATGCAACCTTATTGTATTTGCGAATGAGGTTTTTCAAGCATAAGGACGACAGTTAAGCTCTCGAGCAAACGAATGATGTAAATGTCGTGCACTAGGATTGCAGGTCGCTACCTCCACATGGCAATCATCAGTGGAGTAGAAATGAATAAGGTTAACAGATTGTCAGTCTGATTTTTCTCTAGTTGGTGGAAGTAGCCTACAAACATGTTGGTGTGCTAAAGTTGACCTCTGGACCAGGACAGGAATCAACGGTTGCAGTTTGAACCTTTTGAAGTCGTGAAAGTGTGATGCATTAGGCCTAATTATTGGCAAATGCTTTGAGACAACGGCTTTCAATAACTGCATATTAAATAGAGTTTGCAATGCCTTGCACCCTTCTACATCAGCCATCAGTCGTAACATCTTGTTAACATCACAGAAATCTTTTAAGTCCAGTTGCCTGGTGCATTCTTTGTGTCCTTGGTAAAAATTTGTCCATCAATGGTCTGTAATTAAGCTCTGCAAGCCATTTAAAGATGAATGCTCCAATCTGGTTCACCATCAACCAAACCCTCGACCAATGCTACTGCAGTCTGCATCTAACAAATCATAAGAATTCATTACTGAACAGCTTTAGCGTGGCCATACTCGAAATATGACTATCAAGAATTTTCAAAACTCTTGGTATTCATGGTTGGATTGAACAATTCGGTAGCATTTCGCAAGCCTGTTGCCATCACAGAGCAAGTTGGATGGGTAAGGCAATATAGATCTAATTGCTTTATGATGGAAACGAATCACATATACAGTTGACGACCGTGAATTACAGGGCATCCAACCCAAACAAGTCTCAGATTTGTGATTGACATCTACAGTCAGGCGGTGTTCTCATGTAGAGTCACTGCTCTCTTTGAATTAATCCATAGCTTTATAATTCTGGCAATGCTGCTCTAGATGACAAGTCTGAAAATGATGCAACATCATTCTTGGTATACCAGCACCTAAGATATAAGAGATAGCAATTCTCTCTGTTCTTTCAGTGAGTTCTCATTAATGTGGAATAACGGGGTTATCTCTTCCTAAAAGTTTTTCCCAAACCATGCTGCGTTCAAATATAGTTTTCTCGATCTTTCGGTGAAAGAGTGGCGAGATAGCCAATCGTATAAGACCACGTGTGATTTTTCATAACGTTGGTCTGTGTAAATGACTGTGCTGAACAAACATGACGCAGCTTTGATACAGAATTTCAGCTCAACGATAACGAAGAACGTAGATCGGAGACAATTTCTCGTACAGGTTGTCGAAAAACACAGGCACATGTTTTCTAACCACAATTGTGACAATCTTGTTGACATGTGTAAATGTAGAACGTAGAACTGAAGAACAATTTGAGTGCAGTGATGTAGAATCAGCAGATCAGTATGAGAATAGTAAAAAAATAACGGTCCAGACGTTGATTTGTTGTGTAGCTGCATGGGGTGTGCAATTAAAACTTTACTGTGTGGTCCTAGGACAAATAGGGGTTGAACCTCACAGCCCCCTCAGAATTTCTTACTATGAAGCAGATGAAGGTATGGAGGAGCTAAAACCACGACTTGTTACATTATCAAGAGTTTGTAATGACTACTCCCAATGATTAGTTGTGTGTGCACTGATATTGTGTCCAAAGTTCAAAAATCTCAAATTTTTCTCGATTTTGCATTTTTTGAGCCTAAGACTATGCCCAAAATATCCATTGTATCCAATAAAGTTAAATACCTGTTAATTCTACCATTCACGAGCTTTCCAAGGGTAGTAAATTTGTTATAATAGGATCAACGATTGGGATATAAAGGCATTTAGAAGTTGGACACATCAGGCGCAAATTATGCCAATATGGGTTAAATTTGGGCGGCTTGAGCCACCCCTAAATATTTTTTTAGTGTCATAAAACTTTACAGGTGTTATTATGGGACCATATGGAAACTTTTTAGGGGGACTGCATTTCAAGTTTCTAGAAAAATATTTGTTGGGACACCCTACTGTGTGTGTTTCAGGCGGACGCTGTCTTTGCCTTCCAGTTGCGCAACCCAGTTCACAACGGTCATGCTTTACTGATGCATGACACACAAAAACGACTAAAGGAGCGCGGATATGCACATCCCGTTCTGCTACTCCACCCACTCGGTAAGTTAAGATTTTAGAGCCATCCATGTCAACATTCCTGTCTGCACTCTAGTCCTAACTACAACCCTTTGGTGACAATGCCGTAATTCTATTCCCAATTATTCTGGTAAACATACTCGGTGACGATGAAGTTGACGGCGATGATGAGCATGATGAAGGATTTGCTCTAGGTCCACCAACGATAGAAATGAAGGTGATGGAGCAGTAGGTGACACTGATCTACAAGCATAGCATCTGATATTGAGGATGAAGATGAAGATAAAGATGATGACGATTAAGATGCTGTTGCTGATGACGATGATGATGACGATGACGACGACAACGATGATGATGATGATGAGGATGACAACATTGATAAGAGGTGTTGGATGCTGATCAATCAATCGATCATCACCATCGGATGATGGTGATGGTGATGGTGGTGATGATGATGCTGCAGTGGATGAGTGAATCTGCTGCTGATGCTGGTGTTGATCTGTTGTAGGCGGATGGACAAAGGATGACGACGTTCCTCTTGCGTGGAGAATCCGTCAGCATCAGGCTCTGCTCGACGAGGGAGTGCTCGACCCACACAGCACCGTCATGGCCATCTTCCCATCGCCCATGATGTACGCAGGACCAACAGAAGTAAGGACACTCCGCATCATCACCAATCATCATCATCATCATCATCATCATCATCCTCGTTGTCGTCGGTTGTTGTCGTCGTCGTCGTCATCATCATCATCAGTATCAAAATCAGCCACATCACAATCAACAAGCAAATATGACCATCGTCGCAATGAACGTATATATATGACCTTAAAAATCATCATCATCATCATCATCATCATCATCATCATCATCATCATCATCATCATCATCATCATCATCATCATCATCATCATCATCACCACCACCATCACCATCAGCATCACCATCACCATCACCATCATCATCATCATTAGAAAGAAAAAAATTTCATCCGACAATCTATGTAGCTCACATTCGAGAAGCCTACTCAGAGGCGCTCAAGCTCAGCCACGGCTTAAAAGAAAGGTCTATAAATTATATTCACTTCGATCTCATAATCAGCTGGGCTCGTCATCATCGTGAACAACGACATCGTCGACGTCTGAAAACGTTGTTGTTGTTATCATCACAGCCATTGTATCATCATCACCATTGCAAGTGGTCCTGACTTCATCATTATTGTTGCTACACTGTTTTTACTGGTCTTGTGTTCCAATCATGTGACAGGTCCAGTGGCACGCCAAGGCTCGGATGGCGACGGGGGCCAACTTCTACATCGTTGGCAGGGACCCTGCTGGTATGCCCCACCCAGACACCAAGGAAGATCTTTACAATGCCAGCCACGGAGCTAAGGTAAGCATTGACAACTTCTCTAGCAAAATAATCCACACCCATTGCTGTCATTCGTTGCTTTAGTGTTAGGTCCATAATACGAAAACATGACGTGCACTAAGTTTTTATGCTAGTATGTATGTGTGCAACTGTGCATGCATGTACAGTTGTACAATTTATGCGTGTTTGTTTGCAAGACAGTGTCTGTTTATGTATGTATACAATTATGCATGTGTGTGCATGAGAACACTGAAAATGGCAACTTTAAGATCATCACAAAAGCGCTATACCTGCGTCAAACCTAAGCTAAGAAAAACAAAATGTTCGTTAATAAAATAATGATCAATGATGAGAAAATGCTGCATTAGTCTTGTTTATGGGCGGAGTTTGGTTTCCGTTCTTGGAGGGGCTAAAGACTTTTTGGAGGGGCTAAGCCCGGGAAACGATAACATTTACACGGAAAAAATTGAATCTGGGTCTTCTTGGGGGGAGGCTTAGCCCCCCTAGCCTCTGATGAACTCCGCCCATGGTCTTGTCGCCGGGCGCGCGCAGACTCGTAGAACCCAGCCAACGGATTGTCTACCAGAGTTGATAGTAGACATGATTTTCGGAGTTTCGAGGTCACGGTGTGTCAAGTAAGAAGTGGAGCGACTATAATGATTGGAAGAGACTTGCAACACACATAACTCCGCAACTGGTCGCACTCTGCCAGTGCCAGTCCCAAGCCTGGAAAAAAGAGGAGGGCGTCGCTAATGGTCTTTGTTACCGCACAGTGGCGTTAAACTGCAATTACACACACTTACAACACGCGAACCTCTCAACATCAAGCAGTCTTTCGCAGATGGTATACCCTATATTTAAAGATGCGATTTCCTTGACTCACTCGTTTAAAATAAAATATGTGATTTAAAGGCGCCATATAAAGAAACATTTTCATATTACAAAACACTACACTTCATTACAGTCTGATTTTGGTCTTATATCATTTTCTTCCTATAATTTATTCCCGATGCAATTATATCGTTTAGGTGCTGACGATGGCTCCTGGGCTGAGTCGGCTGGAGATTGTTCCATTCCGCGTGGCTGCTTACAACAAGAAGAAGAAGGCCATGGATTTCTTTGACCCGGAAAACAAGGACGACTTTCTCTTCATCTCTGGAACGAAGATGCGAGCTATGGCCCGTGCGGCGGAAACGCCCCCCTCAGGTTTCATGTCCGACAAGGCGTGGGCCGTCATGGTCGAATACTACCAAAGCCTAGCGAAACAATAGGCAACATTGCATCCCAAGATATGCATGGATATGTCATCAGCGTAAATACGTCACCATAACTGTCGTAAATGCGTCATCGCATTTTATGCGGCGTCAGCAACGCGTCATTGGATCCTCAGCATACGTCATCAACACGTCACATGCATAAATACTCACCAAATATGTCATCAATGCATCAATACGTCACTGCATCAATTATTGTGGCTGAGGTTAAAATGAGAAATGATGTCATTGGGTTGTTTCGAACAGTGGGGCCTTGTTTTCGACATTGATCAGAGTCGCATCATTATATTCACGTACGCCATCATCAGCTGTATACAATACATGCGCGTTTACACGCTAGCAATAAATATCGAGAATGTACAAAAACCGTTTTAGTTGTCGTTGTGTATTTACAATTCCAATTCTATTGTATCAGTAACATGCGTCGAGTAGCATTGTGAGAATTGCGGAATAATAAAACTGGGGGTTGAACTATGATGCGCGTGGATTTGGGGTGTAAAAACACTCTATTCTGGGAGCGTAAGAAAGACGTGTGAGGGGGCTGAACTCTCACCCTCTGGAAATTCTTACTCTGCATGGCGTTGAGCCGTCTCAAGGAAACCACAGTATTTATACTGTGAGGCAACTGATCACAGGAGCAATTTTTCCATTTGTAGTTGAGCCCTTCAAAAGTGCTCAAGTGGAGCAGACTCATCGAAGTGTGTATCTAAATGCCCGACACACTTGCCCTCCCCCGATATTTTGCAGGAGAGGCCAAACACAATACCCACGGTCAAATTGTTTAGCAAGACAGGAAATTAAGAACACGGGCATTTTTTTATAGATATTTCAAAATGTAGGTTTCTTGTTTCACTTTGTGTATCATAATCATTAGTGTATCTTGTGCAGAAATTTGTTAGAGGCAAAAAGTAGTAGTCAAAAATTGTAAATTTTCCATGGAAGGCAAGTGCCCCTCTTGTCCCTGTGTGCGGTGCCCATGCCGACTCAACATAAGGCCAGCACGCTATGACCAACCACCACTGTGACACTGCCGCGTGCCTGACAAGTGTTTGGAAATTTCAGTCTGATATGGCGGCCATACCAACAATGAATCACCCTGACCGAACATTCGCATCTCCGACAAAACTTTCTTCGTTAACGATGGTGTGCTTTTGATGGATTGTAGGCCAATGTAAAAGACGATACCGAATGTCTCGTCTATTCGCCGGCAAATTGAATTCCAGTCGTCTTTTGTGTAATTTGTATCAAGTCAATCGCATCGGATTTTGGCATTTTTGATGAATTAGTTAACTCCAGGGGCGGATCCAAGGGGCCAATCCGGCCATGCTCCCCCCCATTTAAAAAGTGCATGGGACGTGGCCCCTCATTTGGTTTGAACAGGTCATTAAATCAATGCAGCGGGAGAGAAAAGCAGGACACCAGAGAGGCCATTACTGCGACCAGGATGACTGATGACTTTAAAAAAGGTCACCAACTATTTTGGCGGACGAAATGGTATCTTTTTTCTTGGGAATTCGAGATAAATGGCCAAAAAAGGTCATCAGATTTTTTGGCGACCACGGTCAAACTATTTTCCTGGCCTAAGACCAAATATTTTGCCCCCAATCGAAAATTTCTGTATCCGCCCTTGGTTAGCTTCTACAATCATCAACGCATGATGCAGGTGACACGTGTCTGGTAAAACCTAAAAACGAACTGTCACCAATAATATTGTCACGTGCTTCAGATTCTGTAAACTGTCAGACCTGGACTGTGAAGATTTCTAGCGATTCACACGACATCTAGTACCAAGAATATCGTGGATATATCGTCCAATTGGTCGATTTGTAGCCTACTTCAAATATGGATATGTCTACATATTTGAATCACCGGGTAGGCTTCTACAAATGAACTCGCCGGTCATCGAACCATGTACCTGATTGAAGAGAGCGTCTAAAACGATCAGAGCATGCAGCAGTGCAGCACACTGCACACTGCTAATATCGGACGTTCCGCTTCCTGATCCAAAGGCAGTAAACTGCGGACATCAACAGTTACTGACTCCCTAGAATGCGAGGGTTTTTCGTGCATTATTAAAGGCTGCTTACTTATTTACTTGCCTACGTTTAAATTCCGACCTAACCTGATCAGCCTTCTCTCCTGCTATCTTCAATAACCCAGGTGTTCACAGAAACTTTGATTTGTTATTCGCTCTCGGCTAAACGCCTTTCTTGTTAGACACCTGCAGTATAATAGCGATAGAAATCGGTATCATTAATAACGTGCATAAAGGGTATACCGACCACAGCGTAGCGCACAGCCTTTGATTTGTAACAATGTATAATTTCGAATGCAGGATTTTAAAAGGATTTTTTAGAACTGCACAATCAACAATTTTAAGCTAGTGTGACCTTATTATTTACCCGAGGTAGGCCTACCTCAGATCCCACGGGATTTCAAAAAATTATACTCTGAGTATTTCTATTATTATTATATTTGTTTTCGATGTGACATAGTCTGAACAAGTGGGTTTAGCAAACTGCGAACAGAGGAGCGAATCTTCAAGGAAACTGCACCTTCCAAGACCTGTGTGCAGAATCAGAAGTTATAGGAAGGTGGATATGCAAAGGGAATTAGCCTTATAAATCTGGAAAATATCACCTGGCATCTCAGCCATTCTAGCTAAATGGACATGGAAGTGTATCTTCAAACGAAGATTTTCTGCTTGCAGTCTGATTGAGCAAATTACGAATAGTAGCCAAATCAGCCAATGTAGCCTAAATTAATCATAATAATTCTTTTCGGTTTTTCAATAATCCTGATGACATACCACAACCGGTTACAGTAAGCTTATAGATTTTAGGCCTATGCAGTTATCTCATGGGCGGAAACTTGGTCCACAACTTGCGGGGGAACGAACGAGTGGCCGAAGGAAGGACGCGAGATTTTGGGCGGACAAAATTAATGGCTGAGTCGCCGACGAAAGTTTTCATCTTTTTGCCGACCAAAATTTCTGACGACTTTTTTTAGTCATCTGGCCGAAATTTCTAGGGAAAACCCAATTTTCTCTGTAAAAAAGTTGATGACCTTTTTTAGTCGTTACATCATTTCTTCCTCTTCTTCTTCTGACGTTGGAAGGGACAAATGCATGAACCGTCCCCCACCACACCCATTGAGGAGGACCGTCCCCTTAAGTCTCCGCCCACGAGTTATCTTAATTAACATAAATTTTAATCACAAACAGCACACCTATCCTTCGGGGCTTCGGGAATCGAACTCGGCTCCACTGTTCTCCATGCCAGTGTGTCATCCAATGTGCCACCGCCCCTCCCCCCCCGAAAAAATATCTTCACGTGCTTAAACTGTGAACCTATTATTATGTGGAAGATATCTGATCGGGGACTGTAAAGGACGACCACAATTTCATCCCACGTATTTTATACCGACGTGAAGAAAAATCATTCCCCTCATCTTCATAATTATGCCTAACTAACTGACTGACCGACACTAAAGATGACATTTTCAATACTTTTTATAGGCTATTATTTTCTATATCTCTTTTTGTACCCATGTGCGGTGTGTCATTTGGTTTTGTCATTAAACGAATATATACATGCATATGTATATGACACGTCGTCTTCTTATAAGTCGCTCCATAACCAAACGTCCTATATTATATACGCAGTATATATATAGCATTTAATTATAATCTCCTCAACCTACATACAATTTGCACGCGATGGCGTCAGTTTCTCTGCCAACAGTAATTATACCGGTACCTAACTACACAAGGATAGGCCACCAATTTTCTTTGCCTTACTATTGCTTCGGGATCGTTGTCCTTGAGTTAGTGACTCAGACTACGTCACTGAAGTCGCTTTGGTCCATGGATCACCCGTGCGCATGCATCTTAACCCACTACTTCACCCTCTTATCGCTTAGAAAAGCTTCTAACAATGAAGCAATTAGTAGGCTAACGTCGATAAGTGTCGTTGTGTGTGTGTGTGTGTGTCGTCATTTAGTAAGTCACTATATATGTAGATCAGCGGTCATAATTATATATATATATATATATATATATATATATATATATATATATATATATATATATATATATATAACCAAGAGGCAACGCCTATACGTATACTATACAGCTACGTATGTATACGTATACATATGTATTTATATATATATATATATATCATAGCTTCTATCTAAGTCTATATAGTTATTATATAAATGCACTGTTATATACTTGGAGTGTTCTTGGTGAACTCGGTGAAGACCGCACAGAGTAACCGTCTTAATTCGGTTCACTTATCTTTGTAAGTACTTTGACTGCGGTAGGTCCAGACTTTTGCCGATTAATCAGTTAATATAGTAACGATCAAGGTTTGATCTGATCATCAACTGGTCTCTTCCTCTCTGTTCGCTTGTTCGTCCGTCCCTCTCTTTGTCTCTTCAATAGTCTCTCTTCTTCTTCGTGTGTCTACATTTCTGTTTAACTTTTCTCTGCCCGTCAAACTCTACAGGGTGCGCCAAAAAAGACCCCCCCTAGGTTTTTCCCCAATATCTTGGCCAAAAGTAAGAATTTCAAAATGAAATTTTACAGTCTTAAAGACAATTCATATTTACATATGATGGCCAGATTTCATCAAAATATTTCACACAAAGCAAAAGTTATGCCACTTTTAGGAAGGCCACCCACCGTTTTTTGACGATTCAAAAACGTAACGCAACAAAAAGTAGGTTTTTGCCAATATTTTGGCCAAAAGTAAGAATTTCAAAATGACTTTTTACAGGCTGATAGACAATTCATATTTACACATGATGACCGAAATTTCATCAAAATATTTCAAACAGAACAAAAGTTATATCACTTTTAGTGAGACCACCCTCGGTTTTTTGGATGATTCAAAAAACGTCAAAAAAGGTGGGTGTCCTCACTAAAAGTGATATAACTTTTGTTCTGTTTGAAATATTTTAATGAAATTTCGGTCATCATGTGTAAATATGAATTGTCTATCAGCCTGTAAAAGTTTCATTTTGAACTTCTTGCTTTTGGCCAAAATATTGGCAAAAACTTACTTTTTGGTGCGTTACGTTTTTGAATCGTCAAAAAACGGTGGGTGGCCTCCCTAAAAGTGACGTAACTTTTGCTCCGTTTGAAATATTTTGATGAAATTTGGTCATAATGTGTAAATATGAATTGTCTATAAGCCTGCAAAATTTCATTTGGAAATTCTTACTTTTGGTAAAAATATTGGCAAAAAACCTACCTAGTGGGGGTCTTTTTTTGGCGCACCCTGTATATAGCCCGCATCACTTCAGATCACATTCTGCGTCTTTCTTCTATACCTGTTCTCTGCCTCGGTCTAATTCTCTCTGCCTGCCTCTCTCTGTCTGTCTCTCTCTCTCTGTCTCTCTGTATGTCTTTATCTGTCTCTCTATTTTTCTCTTTCTCTACCTCTCCGCATTATGACATGTTCTGCTACTTTACCTTCTCTGCCCACGACTTATAGTGCGTTTTTCTGCTTCTGACTGCCCTCTTAATTCTTGCGAACCGGTATACAGGCTATTTTATATAGACCTAATATTTTATATAATGTATAATATTGTATATGCATGTGTATCGCTGCTTGTCCTTGTCGACCTCCATCCATGTCTTTCTTTTAACCAACTAATTTAACTTAAGTATCTCAGTGTCTGTCTGTCTGTCTGTCTGTCTGTCTGTCTGTCTGTCTGTCTGTCTGTCTGTCTGTCTACCTGTTTCTTCTGACTCGTTTATGTCTATGACTCTTTATAAGCCTGCCTCCTTCTCTTTCCGTCTCCTTATCCTACATCCTCTCCATCTCGTCTACAAAACTCGACATCGTCGTCATCTCAGTCGTGTGCTCGTCAGTCGTCTGTGCGTCTAACACGCAATCGATCGACCACTGTATAGACTGGTTCCCTGTTCACGACTACAGCTCAGCGATTGGTTAGAACACTGAGGACATCGAGTAGTCACATTGAAAGATACATAGGCTATTTATATCTGGCTACGAAAGAGCGATTTATATCTCGCGTTGTTGTATTGAACCGTCCTTTCATTTCATAGCTCGGTGGCAGTTGTTGCATCTGAACAGCGTTGAGTTCTGTTGAAGGGTTTTGAGTTGCTGTGAAGTCATCGCGCCTGGAAAATGTCCAATCCGGATCCATATGGAATTCGCCAGGTTCAGTCTTATTTCTTACACCACTCTGCGTTATGATAAATCATAAATTTATATGTACATCTTCAGGCATATTAATGTCATGCACACAAGATGCATGGTCAGATGGATGAGATTTTAAACTGCTGATCCTGTATAATACAACGGGCAATGCTTTGATGGACGTCAGGTTTATTTGATGAAGTAAACGTGGAAAAAATCGATTCCAAACTTGAAGAGTTTATAATTATTTTCAATGTGACACTGTTCCAGAAACCTACAAACATACAGGGTGGCTCAATAAAAAATGTACCACCGGATAAAATGCAATAATTTCGCAACCGACCGCAATTTTTCTGTGAAAATTTTCCATTTTTCAGAGGAATGAATTTCCAACCATCCCTGAAAGTTTCACTTGAAAATTTTAATGTTTGTAAAAGTTACAGCTGTTTAAACTTTCAATTCCGTTTTTTTTTCAAATATCCGGAGAATCATGCTCCAATACACATGATTTCATTAAGATTTTTGGCAAATTACCACACACAAGATGATTATGATATCATACGACCTCATTATGAGCTGTAAGGAAGATGTTTATGAAGCAAACTGTTGGCATTTGGTGATATTTTATAGATTAGAGTCTCAATTCGTGAATCCATTACTGAACGTCATGGACAAAGTTTCTGCGGAAGATAAAAATGGGAACTCGGACGTTGCGTGAACAGAGACTGGGACATCGCGTAATCATAGCAAAAATTACCGAGTGAAAAGTGGAGCCTGAGCAAATTGAAGGCTAACTGTAAACGTCTTTATGTAACGGAGATCAGATGTCGGAAGAGAGGCAGGAAGTGGTCGTTTGGTCTTACGGAAAAAAGCGCGATTTTCATGAAATTCGCTTGGTAATCGAAAGGGTCAAGTTTGCAACGCACATGCATTATGGTTTCAGCATCAGATCAGCTAGCATGTGTCACGGCTGCAAAAAAGACTGAACTTCATGCTATTAAGCAAGCTAAATATCAAACTTATCGTTGAACTCTCTTACCCAGACTCATTGAAGACTGCAGGTATGTTTTTAAAATCTGGTTTTATTTTCCAGGAGGACGGTGAGCTTGCTTGCTCGCAGGGCAAGGTTGATTATGATGACGCTACCTTATTGTGATCAACTGCACTAAATTTATTTGACAAAGATTAATTCGCCAGACCTTAACACTCTTAATTTTCATGTCTGAGGAGCTATGATGAGACGCTTCAAGACATTTTCATTCCAAGTTGGAGACATTTGGCCAGCTGAAGCAAGTCTCTCTGCTAATGTGGGATCAGTTGCCTCAGGACGAGATCAACAAGGCCATACTGAGTTTCTCAAAAAGAATTCGAGCTCGTGTTAAAGCAGCGAGTGGACACTCCCATTATACCTTACAATAAACTGCAAAACGGAATTCTGAGGTCGTAGTGAAAAGTGATATCATATGACATGGAAATCTACAAGTGACGTTCATTTTCCGCGGAAATTTGAAAAAACGTAATTGAAAGTTTAAACAGCTGTAACTTTTGCAAACATGAAAAGATTCTAGTGAAACTTTCAAGGATTGTTGGAAATTCATTCCCCTGCAAATTGGGAAATTTTCTTAGAAAACGTTCAATCGGTTGCGAAGATATTGCATTTTTTCCGGTGGTACATTTTTTATTGAGCCACCCTGTACATTCATATTATATGCATGCATACATGCATTTATACATACTGCAACATGCATACATTACATACATACTTACACACCTAAGCATGACTATAGCTTTTGCAAGAGCTGTTTTTCCGAAACACTCTTACTCCACCTGTGAGTGATATAGCTTAAGACATCCACCAGGCGTTGGATTCATGGAGGGCTACACGGTCTGCTGACTCTTCTTAATGTATACGGTGGCGTCTTCGAGTCGAATAGACCATCGGATAATGCTTGTGAGACATGGGAGTCGCATGCGGCGTTGGCTTGGCTCATCCAGGGCTTTTTTAACGTGCAGTTGTCACAAAATGTGCCGTTGTAGAAACACTTCTGTACAGTTAAAACTAGCAGAAAAGGTCATTGTCCTCCGATTGGAAGTAATTTGCCATGGAAGATGGGAAACGAAAGAAGGAATTCTAAAACTTTCTTTAAAACAGCTCTGGGCTCATCCATGTCTTTTCCCATCTTGATGGGTTAGACCATAGGGGCGGAGACTGGAGATGAGTCAGATGATTGGTTTGTCTGGGAGCCTGTTATGTGTGGTGGTCCTCAGGGCAGGGTTCAGGACCCCTGATTCTCAATATAGGCTACGCAGTGGACCGCTATTCATTCAAGAATTCATTTTAGAATTTCTATAGCTCCACTTCAAAAGACTACTCAGGAGCGCTCCCGACTCTAGCTGCGATTTTGATTGGCATTGTACGCTAGAGTGCGTGACTGGATGTCCGCCGATCGTCTTGCACTCGACTCGATTAAGACTCAGTTTACGTGGTTCAGTTCGACAAGCGCATGCTGAAGAATCGCTGAAAATGTCCGTACATCGGCATTCCTTATATAGGCCGAGTGGACAATGCTGTGAGCTGCCTGGTTAGGGACCTTGGTGAACTTCTTCATGGCGGCCTAACGATGGATGATCAGTGTTCAGCGTCGGACATCTTTTAACATTGAAAAGTTCTGATTAGAATTTATGTTATCGTTACAGCTGTATACGTCTATAGGCTACTTGAAGGAAATCAATAATTTTGGTTCTCATTTTACTTAAAGTTAAGAAATAAATGCATGCATGCATAGTATTGCATAAAAATTACAATATGTAAGCACGCTGCACTCGCACAAGAAGTATAAAAATGTGTGCTTGAATATCGCCGCGGTTCGATTAAGAAACCTTTCTACAGGCGACCTATTATCGTCCATGTGTAGTCTACCATAGACCAGATCAACATGTACGTTAAACCGCTCTTAGCGACAACGATCCTAATTATCGACCTTTTGACCTCATTGGACCGCTTTGATCGTAAATCACTCGATTAGTTATAAATCACAGCTGACAATAATAAGATTTTGATCTCCACCAAAGCAATAATTTCAATTTGATTTAAATGCTCATCTCGAGCAATCGTCATCTGACTTTGACTCTCATCTTGTCCTACTTTCTTCTGTTCGCTCCTCTAGCAAGGCAACGTCGCCACAAACGTCACGTATCAGACGCAGCATGTGTCACGTGACAAGCGAGGTCAGGCGTTGGGTCAACGAGGTGGATTCCGAGGATGTACTATCTGGCTAACAGGTTGGTCCATGACCTCAAACAAACAAACAAACAGACATTGACTCACACACGTGCATGGACGTGTCACACAGACAGCTAGAATTGTTCCATGCCGAGATTGTTTGGGTCATAAAATAATTGCTTTTGCTCTTGTGACTTGCACTGGCTAAGTCCACTAGTCCAAGTATAGAAAAATTCTGACGCCGCCTCTGGACAGGGCTAAGAAAGAGAGGCATACTGTGCTGTACAGCTTCGTCTGTATTTTTCCATCAGTGTCTGGCTGCTTGTCACTTTCAGTCAGTTTCTCTGTTTGCGTGTGTGTCTGTGTGCCAGTGTCTGTCTGTCTGTCTTTCTCTTTACTCGTTTATCCTACCCAAGAGAGATATACGATTCGGTTTCATATTTGCAAGGTCTCTCGGGCGCTGGCAAAACAACAATCTCGTTTGCCCTCGAAGAATTCCTCGTTGGAAAGGGCATTCCAGCCTACAGTCTGGACGGTGACAACATCCGACATGGACTGAACAAGAACCTCGGATTCAGTCACGAGGATCGCGAGGAAAACATTCGACGTATCTCCGAAGTGGCTAAGCTCTTTGCGGATGGAGGAATCGTCTGTCTGACCAGCTTCATCAGTCCATACAGAAACGTCAGTTCAACTCGACATAATTATCACTCGCCACATATACTTAGTTTTCCACTTGTACCACAGTCCACAGTGCAGGGGTATTTTAAAGAAATTTTTAGAACTGCACACCTCCTTCTTTCCTTTCCCATCCTCCATGGTAAATTACTCCGATTCGGATGACAATTACCTTTTTTGCTACTTTTAACTGTACAGAAGTGCTTCTACAACTGCACGTTTTGTGTACAACTGCACGTTAAAAAGTACTGTCATGGGTTGCGGCAGTTTGCATTTGACATAATGCGTACATTTATAATTTACTATTTATCTGCCTTATGACCTGCAAACAATTCTTTGCAATTTTTATTATCTTCTTTATATATGAATTCTTCGACCTGCTGAATAGCCTATCTCCTATAACCTTGACGCGACCTGCTGAAATTGTACTCCTACAGTTGGCGCCGCCACTGCACTTACAGCCTTACAATGCTTACATGCTATCTACTTAAATAAATA
The DNA here is from genome assembly GCA_949752735.1 of Lumbricus terrestris. Lineage (NCBI taxonomy): Eukaryota > Metazoa > Annelida > Clitellata > Crassiclitellata > Lumbricidae > Lumbricus > Lumbricus terrestris. The sequence continues at coordinate 7,423,540 of OX457041.1, read as the reverse complement.
AATGATTAATTAATTACTCTTTGCGTTGTTATTGTCATCGTCATAGCTGTCATTGTTTGATTTGAGGCATTCCTATAGCCTAGAGGTTTTCACAAAATGTCAAGACGCAAACGATAAGAAGTGCTTTGGTATCGACACGAACACAATGAGTTGAAGATCACAACGCTGATGCATTATAATAACCTAAGTGCCGTTGTGTCTCATTGCGTATTGTTACTTTGCGATTGTGTCCCACTGCAAGTTATCTCAGAAGGTCGAGTGTTTGAATAATCTCATCGATTACTGACTAAAGAGCTTTTCGTTCTACTGCAGCACCGCGTGACCTGATTATTCCACAACCGAAATGTCCAGAGTGCCGCACCGAAATTTCGCAGTCGTCGGTAGCCTACATCTACCTGGAATTAGTTACCTATTATAGCACACCACGATATGAATCTCATTATCCTTCGCTACCTCTGTTCCATATGCGATCGAAAACCATACTGCCCCATCCCATCATTATTTGTGGGACGCGGTGGTGCTGTGCGTTGCCCTGCAGCCAGAGGGTTGCAGGTTCGAATCCACATCAAGTCGCCTCGTAGTGACCTGTGGCAAGTCCTTCATTCGCGATTGCTTAGCTTTTCGGCATGAAGCTCAGATTCAGTGCCCGCGCTGTAGTCGGGAGCGCTCCTGAATAGAAATCTTGAAGGTGCGCTGTAACAAGTGCACATCAAATAATCATATTCTTGGCAGTCGTTTCCAGCAGTGCGGTGTACATATAGAACTGATTGTGATGACAGTGATGCTGCAGGGTTGAGATGACTGCATGTAATATAGTAGCGCCATCGTTGTAAACCAAATGAGTCATCGTTGCAGGATCGCGACCAAGCGAGGAAATTGCACGATGAGGCCGGACTTCCGTTCATCGAGTGTTGGATCAATACTCCAATTGAAGTCTGTGAACAGAGGGACGTTAAGGGTCTCTACAAGAGAGCTCGCTCTGGACTCATCAAGGGTAAGAGATTATCTTTGTGGTCTGTATAATATTATGATGTTCTGATTATTTTACGAGACCCTGGATTGATCGACATCCTCTTTAATATAATATATATCTTGTCTAGTAATGTTTAATCTAGTCTTGTTTAGTCTAATTGCATGAGTATTAATTATTATTATTTTTTTGAACATTTGAGAAGATAGAACCCACACTATTTCCTATAATACGTCTAATATCAGGTCTTGTCAAGCCTGGTAGAAATATTTAGTAATATTGCCAGGGCTGTGTAAGTGTGTATTCGAGGGTAGCCTATACGCGGGTACACAGCGTGTACCGACTCACATCACAAATATTTGTGCGTAATATACGGGGAAATGACCAGCAGACAGATCCACGCAACTGCAGCGTGTACTATAACCTCTAATTTTGCCAGGACATCCCTGATTTAAATATAGCCTATCCAATTATAGTCTAAAGGTATAACCTATTATAGGACTTTCTTCGTTTAATGCTGACCTTAACTAATCGCATTGCTCGTCGTAGGTTTCACTGGAATCGACCAGGATTACGAGGCTCCACTCAGTCCAGAGTTGACCATCGAAGCCGGTGAGGACAGCATCAACGATTGCGTTCAACAGGTCGTCGACCTACTTCAGAAACGGGTATGCAACACATCTCATCATCTTTAGTAATGGCTGCTAAACATCTTTAGCTCTTCCACCTATACTTACTACCTTTCTCTGATCTCTCTGGTTATCAGACTCGAATGTTTCTCTGACGTGTGTGGTCAACCCGTACCGGTAGCGTATACGTTTAACTGTGCAATGGCCTTCTAAACATTTAGAAATTTCGACTACGGTCGCTATGCGAGCACCGCTGTGTAGGTATAGGCCTATCCTGATCGATTGATTGATATAACTGTTAGTTAAAATGTGAAGTAAGTGGGATGAGGCAAAATGCAGTAAGAAAATTAACAAAGGCAAAATGAGATTCAAAAAATAAGCCAACATTCATGTATGAGAAGAGCACGTGTGAAAGAATTGAATGGTGCAGAGCATAAAGGGTTGCGTAAGTTGACACACCGCATAAGATGGGTATCATCTGAGAAAGCAAGGCAAAGGAAACTTTCTGATGACATTTGCGCTATTCAATAGCCACGGTCTGTCATATATGTAACCGACACTTCACAACAAAGTTCTACAGACTTATGGGGAAGTGTGAGAGTTAAGACACCATCTGATTGGCATAGATGTGTGCAATCTAATTGGTACTTAGCAATTGGCACCCGACGCCTTGTATTTGGCACTTGGTAGGCTAAGTACTAAGTATAGTTCTTTGGTCTGCACGGGGAATAAATCTTCCGTTCGTCTCTGTCTATCGACATTCCTCCAGTCTCGGCCCCACGACATTCCCTGGTCACCTCAATTCGTCATGCATGATGGTCTCCGATCAATTCCCCAGTATAAGATTGTCCACTTCCTCTTTCCACTCTCCTTGTTGAATCAGATCATCAGTTTGTCTGACTTTTTATCTTTCGCCTCACAAGCCACGTGTGACATTCAATCTGGAAGCGTTATAAACGTGAATATGATTTGTCGTTCTGTGATGCTTTAGGGAATAGTTCCGGAGTCGGCGACGACAGCCGTCAAGGAGTTGTTCGTTCCGGAAAAGTTGCAGCAACAAGCGCTCAAGGAAGCCAAGGCGCTACAAGTCTTAGACATCACAGAAGTAGGCTATGGCAACAACTTCTTGAATCTTGATTACAATTAAGTCGTAGTCTGACTAAATCTCACATTGAAACCCTAATGCAGTGTATGGTGTTATTTGTTGCCGTGATGTTTGTTATTGCAGTCGCATATTTGCAGTGCGCCTGACAACACAAAGCCGTGATTAGTTTAATAAGACTTAGTAAGTTAGTATGCCGGTAAGTAGGGCCTAAGTATTTTCTTTATTATTCCACTTGCAACCGCAGAATTTGACGCAAAACATCATTATAATACATAGAAGCCCTAAGTGTTAATAAAAGTTACAAATTTAATCCCATTTGAATGCAATCACTAAAATATTAGCGTCCAACAAGTCATCTATACAACATTCTGGTGATAAATTATCCATTTCAAATCAACAATTCATAGCGTGGCATCTCTAGATTACGTAATAGAATCCAAAATCTTTTATTGAAAGCGCATCCAGCCAGAACCTACTAGAGTTATGTTTCTATGATTTTTTCATGATTTAAAATCTTAAATTGCAGGTAAATATACCCCTCGTCTGACCCTCCATCCCCCATCTGACCTTGTCTAATCAAATGACCATGATTATTATGTTGACTTCTTTTTCAAACTCCAGGTCGACCTGCAATGGGTTCAGGTTCTGGCCGAGGGCTGGGCCACTCCCCTGACGGGTTTCATGCGCGAACGACAGTACCTGCAGAGTCAACATTTCGGTTGCATCGTCGACGAAGGTGTCGTCAATCAGTCGATTCCCATCGTCCTTCCGGTCAGCACTGAAGACAAAGAGAGACTGAATGGCTGTTCAGCGATTGCCCTCCGCTATGGCGATCAGAGAGTGGCAATCCTTCGAACTCCAGAGTTCTATGAACATCGGAAGGAGGAACGATGCTCTCGACAGTTCGGTACCTGCAATCAGGGTCATCCATACGTCAAGGTATACAATGTATGTGCGTATGCATATTGACATTTATATAGCACCTTACAATAACCTCACGAAGGTATTTAGCGTAGCCACTCGTATACAGTTAAGAAGCGATATTTTCAAATAGTAATAGTACTAATCGACTATTATATGACCAACCCGACATAGGCTATAGGTGCAGTCTCTCAGCAACAAATAATACGCTAAGAGCCGTTGATATAATTGAATATGTTGTTGTCTTTTCGGCAGATGATCTATGACAGCGGAGACTGGTTGTGTGGTGGAGATCTCGAAGTCCTGGAAAGAATCGTCTGGAACGATGGACTCGATCAATATCGTCTGACGCCTCTTGAACTCAGAGCCAAGTTTGGAAAATTGAATGTAGGTCAATTTTAGAAAAAAATCTTAGGATAAATTCATTAAATTGAATCTTAGGATAGCTTTGAAATCCCGTTGCTCGAATATTTAGTTGGATATAGACAAACGATTTTTCGGCTAAATTTAGAAAAAATTAAACTTGTATCAGTTTAAAATCTTAAATTAAAAAATCGAACCTAAGTTCAAAAACTTCAAATTTATGCAATCCCATATCAACTATACTTATCTTATCCTGATGGTCGATTCTCTGCGATTTCCTTGTCCGTTATTTTAAGCCGGGTTATATTAACTCATAAGCCTAAAATAGTTTCTATTCGTTTAAAACTCAACTGCGTTTTTCTCTTTTCACAGGTTGACTAAGTTTGCATCGTGTGCACATTAGTTAACTTGTTAAGCTTGTTGTTCTGTAGAAACTTATTTCTGATATGTATATTCAGACCTAAACTTTCAGTTATATTTCGATTGTATTCTTAACGCTCTTTAATTCAATGTTTATTCGTGGTGACCCTTGTTAGTGGGATCAGGCCCTCTTTTGACTCTCCCATTGAGTCAGATATTGCATCTAACCTATTACATCATCTGTCAGACTATTTTACTCTAAGTCTCAATAAGAATTGTGGTTATGTCATGGTTAACATAAAAATGTACGGTCATCATCATCATCAACATCCTTAGGCTCAGCGCCCGTAGGAGTCCGACGCCACTCTCTGTTTGAGCCTGTCTCGCGTCATATTGCCCAGCTTCATAATGTACGGTAACTGAGCTTATCTGCAAAGCCCATGTGCGACATGCATTGCTAAAATGCAATGGTCGACCATTTTTGACGAGCACGAGCGATGTTGTGTTTGTTTCAGGCGGATGCTGTCTTTGCCTTCCAGTTGCGTAATCCAGTTCACAACGGTCATGCTCTACTGATGCATGACACACAGCGACGACTAGAGGAGCGCGGCTATAAGCATCCCGTCCTTCTACTCCATCCACTCGGTAAGCATGGTTAAGAGTTTTACAACATTACTCCCAATACACCCTGTCTGTACCCTCGGCCTAATTAAAACCAACCGCTTAGGCACTCCACCGTATTTGTATTATCTAATATTAGTTCTCTTATAATTATTATATTCTTGTCTTGTCTTATATAATCCAGTGTTGACATAGTCGGAATGAATATAGTCAAGTCTCTGACCATTTAGTATTAATAATTTTCATGAGTAACTTCCATAGCGCCTTTTTCAGAGGGAAGAGGCATCAGAAAATTGCGGCAGAAAAAAGCCATAAAATCTGATGAAGACTAAGAAGAAGAGAACGGCAATGAAGAAGATCTTGATCTTCATAGTAGAGTAGCACGTGACAGTGACGATTATCACAGTGCCACAGAATTAAGGTTATGTAGTCTTTGGTGATGATCACCATCAGGATGATGATGTTAATGATGATGATGATGATGATGATGATGATGATGATGATGATGATGATGATGATGATGATGATGATGATGATGATGATGATGATGATGATGGTGATGGTGATGGTGATGGTGATGATGAGATAAGAGGTGTTGGATGTTGATGTTGATGCTGCAGTGGATGAGTGAATCTGCTGCTGATGCTGGTGTTGATCTGTTGTAGGTGGATGGACAAAGGATGATGACGTTCCTCTTGCGTGGAGGATCCGTCAGCATCAGGCTCTGCTGGACGAGGGAGTGCTCGACCCACACAGCACCGTCATGGCCATCTTCCCATCGCCCATGATGTACGCAGGACCAACAGAAGTAAGGACACTCCTCCTCAACAATCATCATCATCATCACCACCACCACCCCACCATCATCATCATCATCGTCGTCGTCGTCGTCTACCGTCTGATATCACTGTACATGTCATTATAACGTTTGTCACTGACATCATTTTTGTTGGTGCATTGTTTTCACTGCGTCTAATCATGTGACAGGTCCAGTGGCACGCCAAGGCTCGGATGGCGACGGGGGCCAACTTCTACATCGTTGGCAGGGACCCTGCTGGAATGCCCCACCCAGACAAAAAAGAAGATCTTTACAACGCCAGCCACGGAGCTAAGGTGAGCATCGATAGCGTCTCTAATCAATCAATCAATCAATCAATCAATCAACCAATCAATCAATCAATCAATCAATCAATCAATCAACCAATCAATCAACCAATCAACCAATCAATCAATCAACCAACCAATCAATCAATCAATCAACCAATCAATAAATCAATAAATCAATCAACCAATCAATCAACCAATCAATCAATCAATCAACCAATCAATCAACCAATCAATCAATCAATCAACAAATCAATCAATCAATTGACCACAATCTACATTCAATCAGCAATGCTCTTATTGGTTACTTTCAATTAGGTGATGCGCAAATAAACGTACATTAAAATATGCTTGCGTGCATGTAGCGGCTTTGTAGCCCTATGTATTTTTTGTATGCATGCATGTTTTCATGTTTAAATATATATGTATGTATGTATGTATGCATGTATGTGTTTTATAAACCTATCCATGTGTGCACGCACACCTTGACTACAGAGACTTTTAAATATCAATACACGCTCAAGAAGAACAGAATGTTAATAAATAAACCAAACTGACTCTAAGATCAGGATTTGAGTAAAATGCGCTGCATATTTTTTTTATTGCAAAACAAAATTATCATACTCGATTGAATGCAGCCTGACTTTTGGTCTCGTACAATTTTCCGACATTTCGGATTTCTTTAATGTTTAGGTGCTGACAATGGCTCCAGGTTTGAGCCAGCTGGAGATTGTTCCATTCCGCGTGGCCGCTTACAACAAGAAGAAGAAGGCCATGGATTTCTTTGACCCGGAAAACCAAGACGACTTCCTCTTTATCTCCGGAACGAAGATGCGAGCCATGGCCCGCGCAGGGGAAATGCCCCCCGATGGTTTCATGTCCCTCAAAGCTTGGGCTGTCATGGTTGAATATTACCAGAAACTGGCGAAGCAAGAGGCGACGTCGAATTCAAATCATGTCTAACCCAATCTCATGCCCCTCTTGAATTATTGTCGTCATGGTCACCGCAGTTAAATTAGTTGATAAACTAGTCATTGAGAGGCGCTATAGATACGTCACCGTCGGCATATTCGTCATCAATATGTCGTGTTGAAACGTCATCAATGCGTTACCATCAATCATAAATCTTACGTTGTGTCACACGTGACTTGTCGTGAATGCGTCATCACATTCCATGCGTCAGAAATACGTCGCTACATCGTCAGATACGTCATCAATACTCCAAAGCATTAATACGTCACCAAATATGTCATTAATGCGTAATCGTCACTGCGTCACTATATCAATTGTGGCTTATAGGCTAAATGCGAAACGATGTTTTTTTGGGTTGTTGCGGACTGCTGGGGTCTCGTTTTCGACATTGATCAGAGTCGCATCACATAATATTCACATGCGACATACGCTAGCAAAAAATACAAATCATGTAAAAATAACCATTTCTTTGTGATTTGTATTTAAAATTGTGTAGTTGTTCGATAGACTTCTTGGTAAAGTCGTGTCAACAAGACGAATCAACGGAGCCCTTTATGTACGCAGGTCCCTAGTCACGACCATTGAGCTAAACACTACAGTCCTACATATTTTCTTACAGTCCTACATATTTTCTTACAGTCCTACATATTTTCTTACAGTCCTACATATTTTCTTACAGTCCTACATATTTTCTTACAGTCCTACAACTCCTACATATTTTCTTACAGTCCTACATATTTTTTTACAGTCCTACAACTCCTACATATTTTCTTACAGTCCTACATATTTTCTTACAGTCCTACAACTCCTACATATTTTCTTACAGTCCTACATATTTTCTTACAGTCCTAGGGCCTACATATTTTCTTACAGTCCTACAACTCCTACACATTTTCTTACAGTCCTACATATTTTTTTACAGTCCTAAAACTCCTACATATTTTCTTACAGTCCTACATATTTTCTTACAGTCCTACAACTCCTACATATTTTCTTACAGTCCTACATATTTTCTTGCAGTCCTACATATTTTCTTACAGTCCTACATATTTTCTTGCAGTCCTACATATTTTCTTGCAGTCCTACATATTTTCTTACAGTCCTACATATTTTCTTACAGTCCTACAACTCCTACATATTTTCTTGCAGTCCTACATATTTTCTTACAGTCCTACATATTTTCTTGCAGTCCTACATATTTTCTTACAGTCCTACATATTTTCTTACAGTCCTACAACTCCTACATATTTTCTTACAGTCCTACATATTTTCTCTGGCAAGAATTTATAGATGGCTTTCTGCCGTTCCTCAATATATTACTGACACAATGACGCAATCCTGTCAGTATAGGCTACTGTCACGCCTGCAGCCAGTCGCGGTCTATAGTGCTTGCCTATAATAGATCATGCCGAGAAATGGACCCTTAACGGACTTTGGCGACCTATTTAGACCCCGTCTCTGATGATCCCCGTTTAAAGGTTCTATGGGAGGGGTAGGTGAAAGGGAAGGCCTGAAGTGAAGATGTAATTTATCTATGGTTAAGAAAGACGTATCCTGGTACAATGAAAACGCTTTCGATACCATCTACTGTTGTGTACGGCTATGTCAGTAACCAATGGTGTGCTCTATGGCATACCGAGGGTATACAGCGACGTATACCCACTGAAAATTATTACCTAGCGCCGTATACCGAGTGGAATTATTTGTCGAATACCGCGAGTATGCGCTTCAAATGTTTGCAAAAACGTGGGAATACACTGCATAGATGATCACATGTTTAGGCCGATTCATTGGTCATTGTTTTCTTCTGAATAAAAAGTACAGAACGTACCAACCTTATCGAAAAATACTGGTCATATTATTTGGCCTTTCAGTGCAAGAGGCTTGAGCTATACGCACATGGACGCCCACAGAAAGTTTTGCAGCAATGACAAAACAAAATGGTTATGGTTAAATACTTGTAGGAATAGCCTGCATAAATGTAAACTGTAAAGCTTCTGTTCTAAATTTCCTGCATATTATCTCCTAGGCCTACATATTATGTGTTTTCACAGAGGTTTCTGAAAGTGACTTTCTAAGACTAAGAGTCACTTCGTGTGTCGTTATTATTAGTTGTGTTTTAGTGCGAAGAAGAAAAATCTCAGTCATCAATTTTCCAGGAGAGGAAAGTGCTCCCTCTCCTGCCCCTATGTGTGGCGCCATGGCTGCTGAATTAAAAGTATTTAGGCCTATAGTTTCCAATTTTCAATTCTGGTTCAATTTTTTTCCTATGGACGTTGTGTATGGTGGTTTTAACAGATATATAGGCTACAGTTTAATTGCATAATTTTATCATTTCTAAAGTGAGTTCAAAACATTTCTGAAAACGGGCAATATAGGGGCCTATTGTATCAGCAGATGAAGCATCTATTCCAATTACCATCTTCAGGTGGTGGGTGGCAAAATAGACTCGCTTTTCAGAAAATCAGCCATGCAGGCATGTTTTCAATGGTAAGCATAATATATACAAATTATTGTCAGTGTGCAAGTTGTTATTAATCTCATCGTCGGTCATTCGTTTGATCACAGAAGTCGACCTATTCGTAAGGATTTGCGAGTTTATTTTATTGTGCAATAACATCCAAGATTGCAAGATCGCTGCAAGATTGTGCACGACCGCAATTCTCTCCTTGCTGGCCTCCCTATTATAAGGCTATCTCCTCCAACAGTCTGTGCTCAATGCTGCTGCTAGACTTATTGCCTGTCTTCTTCGATTCACCCACATTTTACATTCAGGACAACTTCACCATGACTTCCACTTCCAGTTCAGTTCGTATACTATGCAAAGTTCTTATTTTGGTCCTCAAGTCTCAGTTGGGTCTTGCTTCGAAGTATCGTTGTGACCTTATACTTCTCTCCTCTCTGCCACTTCGTTGCGTCCTCTTAAGTCCTCTGATAGGCTTGACCTCTTTGTTCCCCGAGTCAGGACAGCCAGTGCTCAATTCAGATTCTTTGTCTGCATAGCTCCCTACCAATGGAATGGACTTCCACCATCAGTCCGCTCAGTCACCATCTCAGGCAGTCTTTACTCATCTTTCTATCGCCTCAAAACAACTGCCTTTTCTCTCGAGATTGCACGCACTGTGAGCGCTTCTGAAAGACTCTTGCAGCGGAAAGCGCTTTACAAAATGTTCAGATACAATAAAATACAATATTATCAAATAAAATACAATATTATTATATAATTCAATTAATCAGTCCACAGCAATTGAAATTGGCTTCATCGCCATCAAGAATTCAAGATCCAAAGACTAAATTCCCTTCTCAGGCGGTGATGATGATGATGATGATGATGAAGAAGAAGAAGAAGAAGAAGAAGAAGAAGAAGAGGAAGAGGAAGAGGAAGAGGAAGAGGAAGAAGGAGAGGGAGACGGAGACGGAGAGGGAGATGGAGAGGGAGAGGGAGAGGAAGAGGAAGAAAAAAAGAGGAAGAGGAAGAAGAAGAAGAGAAGGGAGAGGGAGAAGGAGAGGGAGATGGAGATGGAGAGGGAGAGGGAGAGGGAGATGGAGAGGGAGATGGAGAGGGAGAGGGAGAACAAGAACAACAAGAACAACAAGACCAGCAAGAACAACAAGAGGAGAAGGAGGAGAAAGAGGAAAAGGAGGAAGAGTAGGAGGAGGAAGACGAAGAAGAAGAGAAAGAAGAGAAAGGCAACAAGACGATAAGGCTGACCTTGAGATACTTATCTTGTTTTATCTGCCGCATATGCGACAGATAGGCCAAAACGCATGGCCAGAGACATTTGTTTACCTGCTTGTAGCTCTACCACTGAAGAGTCGGATGCCAAATTAAAAACAGACGAGTCTCACTTTCTTCGCTCTTCAACCGGATCATTCGCGTGTCCTTCGTGGATGACTCATACAAGATCCATGAAATCGGATACTGCCTTGAATAGTAATGTCCAGCGCTGTGACTCTCTTACTTACTATGTCGAATTTATCACAAGGATTCACAGTTAAAAAGTATGTTTAAAACTAACATATAATTATTTAAACATTAATTCTATCTGTAATATGACTTCATCATCATTGGACTTTAATTATTACTTCGATGTTAATTATTGTCTCGATGTTTCATAATTATCATTATCATTGTCATTATCATTATCATTATCATTATCATTATCATAATCATAATCATTATCATTATCATAATCATAATCGTTATCATTATCAATATCATTATCATTATCATTATCATTATCATTATCATTATCAATTTATCACTATCATTGTCTACCTGTAATTAATGCATTGTGCCTTTGCCAATGGCGCATTAGAAGTCGTTCTTGCCTGCATACTTACGTATTCCGTATGCGCGATTGAAGTTACATGTACTAACGAGTAATGCACAAAATTCTATCGGCCTGTCATGTTCAAGAGGTGTAATGTAACAGTGTGTGATTTGTAAAGTGCACATTTTAGAATATCCAGGGTTGTAGGCCCACTGTGATGTATATAGGAACAAAGTCATTATAAGTCCATTTGCACAGGTACTTCCTGCGTACTCAGGTATGTTACCTACATGCATGTGTTCAGGAATGCTAACTGTGTTCTCTGGTGATCTAAATGGATTGCGATAGAAGGAAATCAGATCTCATCTTGATTAGTAAATAAACATGTTCGTAGTATACCGGTACGCTCTCTAAATATATAATTATATATATATAACTCTAATTAATAGTAATTATATATACATATATATATGAATTATACATAATATATATAAATGCATATTAATATATATATCCATCATCAATGTATTATATACATTGATGATGGATAGATAAGGTAAAGTCGTCGATTTGCTCTCTGTCTCTCTGTCGCTCTCTGTGTTTGTCTCTCCCTGTCTCTGTCAGTCTGTCTGTCAGTCTGTCTGTCTCTATGTCTATCTCTCTCTGTCAATCTATCTCTCTGTTTGTTTAGGCCTGTCTGCCTTTTTATCTGTCTGTCTCTGTCTGTTTCTTTCTCTCTGACCGAAGGGAGTGCTACAAATACCAATTCTGCCACTGGTTGCACTCTGCCAATGCCAGTCCCAAGCATTGATAAAAAAGAAGGGCGACTCTAATCATCTTTGATGTGAAGTGAGTCGTTAAACAGCAAAATGCCAGACGCATTGAAGCATGAAATGTTGAACTTGTGACCTACGCATTGTCATCTGTCATTCAGCCGTGTCAGAGCTGCTTTTTTTCCGGGTCATTGGTGCATCACCTTGCTTGCAATGCTTTGGCTTTGCGCGACGCTTCATATCAGAAACTCTACTCGTCACTATGCACTTCCTTTTCTCAAATTGTCCACTCACTCGAACGGCATCAGGTAAGCCTACCGTCCCTGCAATGCATTGAGCAGTAAAAAACCCTTCGGGTTTTCCCGATTAAAAAAATCCACATGTTATATAAAATTGCTTAGGCCTACAATAATACAATTATTGTGCATATAATTGTATATGTATACTATTATATTATGTACATGTAGGCTATATGAATTTGCGTCTGTATAATTGTGTAGGCCTAACCTGTCTTTAGGTTCTAAGTATTTGTAGGCAGTTAGGCTGAATCTCCCGACAGCTTAGTCCCGTTGCCTTTCGGATCAGAAAGGTTTTTGCTAAATAGACAGTTGAACGACGGCAAGACTGTTGCTACTGCAGTGTTCCGAGGTAAGAATTCCTTAGTTAAATGTACGAAAATATGCAAAGTATATTCTTACATTTATACACGAAACTCAGCGATATATTATTATCTGAGGTAGCCTATATAAAATATCCAAGGTTAATTATGTCCCAATACAAATATATAATGTCTTAGGCATATAATATAATATACCTAAGACGTTTATATTTTTACTATACACGAAAATCTACGATAAACAAATTAATAATCTGATGTGATTAGTAGGCCTATGTTCATGTACACTCATTAACTCTTAGGTGTAAGCCACGTATGAAAATAATTACACGAATAGCAGACTATGCAGGTAATAATGAGCAATAATAAATCCATATCTGTCTTGAACTCAACCGTTGATATTAGGACTGCTTACACATCCGAATAGACCGGACGTTATGACCAATATTATCTTCTCGTAGGAATAATGTGAAACACAGATTTGTACTGTGAATATAAAATCGCATTTTGTTGCTTTTTGCGGAGTTCTGTTTTTGGATCGTCAAAAAGTGCACTCATTATAAAGGTGGTAAAACCATGCATGGTTCTGTTTGAAATGTTTCGGTGAAGTTTGGTTATTTTGCGTAAATATGAATCGTCTTAATAATGAATCTAAAAATTTATTTAGACATTCATACTTTTGGCCAAACTATTATTTAGCAAACCAAATGACCTTATAGGCTATAGGGGTTACTTTTTGGACAATCCGTAAATTTAAAGCTCATGTGTGCATGTGGATAATGTGATGCAGCGTCAAGTAGAATTGTGGGGGGGGGAAGCTTAGTCTTTCTTAGGGCCCCATAGTAAAGTCTTCTCTCACACCTAACTCCTTGTGGATCATAGGCTGACCCCAGTTTTTTTTTACAATTCTCAAACTGTGTGACGCTATCTGATACCTGTAGTGCAATGTCTGATTATTTTTATCTGATATGAGCCAGGTGCGTAGCCATAAAGAATTTCGGATGGATTTTCAATTTTGGGGGGCAGTTTCCATCAGACATGGTCCCAAAATACAAAAAAGTTGTTTTACAAATTTGGAGATTATTTATTATGGTTTGGAGAGGGGTGGTAAAATAAATCGGTAAATCCCGTATATAGGTAATTACGCTCATGATGTAAGCCAATGTTATCTAACGTCTGGCAGATTGAATTTGCGCTGTTGTTGTGTATATAACAGTCTAAGTGTAACAAAAATAATATCTGGCTGTGATAAATCTAACAAGGAGTCGGATGTTTCGGTGAAGTGATGCATGAAGTCTATGATACGATAAATTGATAAGTAATTATTGCAAGGACAAAGGTGACCACGTGAAGTGCATTTAAAGGCACAAAGGTTTACTTTTAGATTGAGGTAATTTAAAGGTATACTGGAAAGCGTTTGATAGAGGTAAGTTTCCGACCCCATATTATTGCCTCTAAGACAAATAGACTGCTCTAATCAAGCGGGACTCTTGCCCTCTTGCCCCTCTTGCCTCTCTTGCCCCTCTTGCCCCTCTTGCCCCTCTTGCCTCTCTTGCTTCTCTTGCACCTCTTGCCCCTCTTGGGCATTTGTTTGTATTCATCCCGAGAAGATATGCCATTTCTTTGTATGCAATTTCAATATCGTAGTTTTTGAATAAATTAGGAAATGATTGCAGCGAAAGCGATGTCAATGTCATGTAATGTAATGCAATGTAATGTAATGTTATATTATCGACAAACGTAATTTATAATGTAGAGGCAAAGAAAATGATGATCGTTGAAGCAAGTTAAATGCAGACCTTGCAGAGCTGGGGTCTAAGAATATAAGCCTTAAAACGGCCCTAGGTCAACTACGGCAAAACTTATAAATATGCTGGACCTTATTAATGATTAGACCAGTGGTTTTCAACCTTTTTCTAGTGGCGGAACCTTTTTCAAGCACTCATTGGCTCGCGGAACCCTCCGCATTTCGCCTGTCCGGTGCTCCAAGATAAGCTTATGTAGCCTATGCAGTTGGGCAGTTGTAATTAAAAAAAATAATATTCAGTTTTAAACAGTTCAAGAGTTTTAATGCGCGTTATTTGCACTTCTGGGGCAGTACCTGGTACCGGTATATAGGCCTAATAGTACATTACAATTGCAAGCCTTATAATTCTATGGAGTCAATGAATAAGTTCAGTGCACAAAGCTGTCAAAGCACTATCAGAGAACAGCTGCATTTCTGCTGTAAGCCCTATTTCGCCAACTAGCCTATCAAACGGATAAAATATTGAAAATGGAAATTCGATGCATTCTATCAGAGCTTGACCAGTTTATGTTATGTTACAAAGCATTCTGATTCTTTCTTCAAAGTTATTGCGAAACTAGTGCCTGGTTATTTTATAGCGGGGCAGAGGGACCTCAATGGAAGCTTCGTCTCGTCTGAAATAGTGTCTCTGTCACAAATATCGACCACATGATTCTTGTTTGACACATATTGTGGGATGTTCGAATAACAAATAGTGCGTAAGCCTATCGGTAAAAAATTCGTGAAACAGGCTTATAGGCTTTACAATTGCAAAACTTGGTAAATCCGATAACTCTGAATCAAAAATTAACCAATATATCTCTTCAATGTTAACTGATCCAAAGAAGAATTAACTTATAACCAGTCGTTGGCCTACAGTGCTCAACAGATTCTAATGGGAAGAAATTGTTAATAGAGTTTCCATTTGAATAGTTCAAAAAACCAATTAGGCCTATAAAAAATTGTGCCTTAACGACAGCTGAAGATGCAGGGCAACTAGGCATTATAAATTTCCATTTGATATAGCCTACGATTCTTTTAAATGGCAATGCTAACGCGCAGATTCATTCATGGGGGTCATTATAAGGCCTATATATGTTGTAAAACAACAGAAACAGTTATGCATTCACGTAATAAAGTTATTTAAGTAAGAATGACTTAAAGCTGTGAAATAATTCGACTGAATGTTAATGATTTTGTGATTTCGGTTGATGTTATAAAATTTTATATCAAACTGCCGCGGAACCCCTGGCCGACACCCGCGGAACCCTGGGGTTCCGCGGAACCCCGGTTGAAAATCACTGGATTAGACTATCACTCTCTTAGAATGGGATGTATATAAATGTACAGTTTCGATTACAGTTATTCTTTCGAGCTGCTCCGAAACATGAAAGAAGGAAGTAGGCGTAGAGCGAGGAACTTTCAAAACCAAGACATGCTAGAAGGGTGGATCGAAAGTAGGAAGTCGATCACAGATTTAAGCAAATTTTGCCTCAGCAAAAGAGAATTACTGCTGAAAGAGAAGTTGTAGCCTACACAGACTGACACGTACAAACACTCACATATACACGGACACACAAGGACTTAGACTCACGCAGAGGGGCATCTTCACGTGAATGGGGTATAGGCCTACTACCCACCTTCGTGCTCTCATGCATAGAAACGAATAGGCCTGCATAGGCTATAATTATAGGCAAATAGAGATGCATTTACGCGCTGCACACATATACATGCACATATACATGAATGCATGCACAGATACATGCACATATGCACACACATACATGCACACACACAAATAAGCGTATATACATTCATACATACGCACATTCAGACACGCATACACGCACACCATGCGTACGTCGTACGCAGACATGAATACTCACACATACACACATATACGCACACATACATGCACACATACATGCACACATACATGCACACATACATGCACACATATGCATATACACATATACGAACATACATACATATAATATTGCAGCTAACAATTGCTAAAAGTTAGCTTTCTTGGTTTCGATCATACTTTGTCCGACCAAATTCACGTGATCATCTCGGGTGATTTCAGAACTTGAACGCATAATAGGCCTTCGTTATTTGGATATGCATGCATGGTCGCGCGAGCTGAAGATTTGGGTTAAGTAAATTTTGTCACCGTCATCGCTCTTTGCGTTGTAGATCTCCCACTGGCGAGTAGTGCAAAGGCAACATGGCGGCCTCCAGTTACACTTGGGCCGGAAAGAAAGTGACCCCGAAGGAACTGACGAACTCCCTTATCACCGATCCCTTGCCTCTCGTTGTCAAAGTAGTTCAGGTGCCCAGCGACTATGAGAGATCCTGTCCTCAGATGGCCAGCGGAAAGGTAAGGTCTCAAACTTCAGGCAACCATAAACTATACCGGAAAGAGACTTTTATATGCACCAAGGTGGACTATATGGTTATGCCTAAGGCCGTAGTCAGGATTTGATTTCGGGGGGTGTTTCGCCAATTTTCTCTTCCTAAAAAACTGATGACCTATTTTTTTTGTCATCCGGACGAAATCTTCAAAGAAATTTCACCAATTTCCCTTCCTAAAAACTTGAAAACTGATGACCTTCATTTGGGGGAGGGGGTGTTTTCATGGTTATATTTCATGGTTTTTACATCATGTGCTCGTAAATGTATTCTATTTTTTGCAAATTTTCCATTTCGGGGGTGTTAAAACACCTAAAACACCACCCTATATCTACGTCCTTGGTTATGCCACTTATTCAGGTGATGCCACTGTGTAGTGTAATGTAATGTAGGTCTGATTTATTTTCGCTCGATTCTCGCAATTAATTACATGCAGTCTGTGGCAATCTGTTTTAAATTTTGCAGCCGGGCAGAACGTCTGGGTTTGTGTATTATGTTTAATTATTTGTGCAATGAATTGTTGTGCTGTTAATTGTGTAGAAAACTATTGGTCAGTTCGATTGTGAGTTTAGAGTCATAATGCTTAGGCTTGATCGAGTTGGTTGAACGAATGGATGAACTAATAAATGAATGAATTAATGAATTAATGAATTAATTAATTAATGGATGAATGAATTAATTAATTAACGAACGAATGACAATGAACGAACAGTGAACGAATGATTAAATGAATGAATGACGAAAAAATTAGAAGTAGACTCCGTGACAAGTATTAACAAAACATAACATTTTATTTGACAACCAACTCATTCATTACAGATAGTATATAGTTATAAAACAGTTATCTAATATGTCGGTTCATCCAGGAGACCAAAAAGGGGCCAAAGGTCCCGCTAGCCAAGGCCACCTGAGAGAATTTGGTCAGCTAAATATAGCTAAAGATTTGTTTTTACCGCAATCGGTCATTTTTCTGATATTTTGTTTTTCCACAGATTCTCTACATCTACGGATTGGCACCAGAGGAAAGAGTGGCGCTGAAGACAACAGACAAAACCAACAAGTACATATCCATTCCACTCGAAGCACAGATCAAGTTCGAAGTCGTCCATACACACCACCGTAAGTCGTATATTATGCCATGCTCTTTTATGGAGACAGATCAAGAACCACAACAGACAGACACACAGACAGACAGACAGACAGACTATGACGTTTTCTGCTTTAGCAACCTGCATCTATTCAGTCGGACATCTAATTATTATGGCATCTGTTGGAAGTTGTCGAGGTGTCGAGATGGACACATTGGACTGTAGTGTATAGTAAGAGGACGACGTTCATCACGATGATGATGATGACGACGTTCAACACGATGATGACGATGACGATAACGATTACCATGACCATAACGATAACGTGACCATAACGATAACGAAGACAATGACGATGATGATGATGATGATGACGATGACGACAATTACGATGACCATTACGATAACGATAGCGATGACAATGACGATAACGATGGCGATAACGATGACGATGATGATGACAACTAAGTGACAGTTGACCCTCAGATCTATTCATCTATTCATCTATTCATCTTTTTTATCTATTCATCTATTCATCTATAATCTATTCATCCAGGTGGTCCTCCGACATTTCTTAGCAGCCTCCTTCGCAGTGGAAAAGTTCAACAGGATCTGCGAGTGGAAATATCAGGGAACGCTGGGAATAGACTGAGTTCCACACCGGATCAGACACAATCCGTCCCATATGGAACGCTCCAGGTCTTCGGGATTTACAAGGAAACCATCCTTCATGCACAAGCGATCACCAACGGTAAGGTTCTTCCATGCATGAAGCATCTGACAGTTTAACCGATGTATTCCATACTCGCTCAATCGCTCACCGACTGACTGACTTATTTGCTGACTGGCTGAATAACTTAATTGTTCACTATTATAGCCCACTTACTCACTCATTCACTCACTCACTCATTCACTCGCTCACTCATTAGCTAATTAATTAATTCTCTAACACTCATTAACTGTCAAACTCACTAACTATTGAATTCCCTGACTCGCTCACTTATTCAGTTGCTCGCTTACTCACAAACTCACTCACTCATTCACTCACTTACTCACTCACTCACTCACTCGCTCCCTCACTCACTCACTCACTCATTCACTCAATCACTCAATCGATTAATCAATAAATCAATTAATCAATCAACTTGGCAATCAAATGAACAGCCAAGTAAACGATCACTGGCTCCCTAACTCACTCACAGGTTTTTTGCTGAGTCATTCATTCTGCATACGATTATTGAAGCTCGGTAGATTCTTATCGATCTATCTTCGTAAAACTTATCAGCTCACACTTAAGTTGATCAGGAAGTAAGTTTATAGCATCAGGTATTATAGGCTTACATTTGCAGAAAGAATCGATTTAAAGCGATCGATTGGTAGACCCAGTACATGATTGGTCATTCCAAGAAAGATTATTTTTTAAAGCAGATTGAGTGAGTAACCTAGATGAAAAATAATGGACGAATTAACTAAGGAGCATTTTTGCACACGGACAAATGACTAACTATAGCAATAAAAAAACGGGCACACAAACTGTCATAAGGATCTATGATTTTTTAAAGAAACAAATGGAAATAGTAAAATTGCGACCAACGATATAATAATTTTGGTTTGTCGTTATTTGAAGTTTACCTTGGTTGTAGTTAGGCATCAGTAATATTATACTTGGAAAGGTATAAATTATAAACTTTGTGTATATAACAACTACCCTGTCCGGGTCCCTCCCTAAAATTCGCCTGGCCCACGGCCTTCTAGGTTAATTCGGAGGTAATTCAGAGGGTCATGCCTTGGTCCATGGCATTTGCCATTATCCCTCTTTCGGTTGGTAGCTTCGGTTGCAATAGGTAATTCATAATCCTTAATCCTAAGGAGATTGGACATGAACATAATTAATAGCAAATTATTTTCAAGTTGTACCACGTGGTATGTGGTGCTCAATAAGTGAAATGATCTGTATGTGAGTGTCTATATATATATATATATATATATATATATATATATATATATGACTGAATTAGTGATTGATTGTTTGAGTGTATGAATGAGTAAGTGAAGTCGACTACCGAATGATTGAGCGAGTGCCAAATGATTGATTGATTGATTGAAAGACTGACAAATTGATTGGCTATCTGATTGACTAACTGATTGATTGATTGGTTGAGTTACAGAAGATAATTTGAGGCATGTAGCTAAATGCCTGATGGTTGACGATCTTATTTTTATTATAGCCACAGGAGAGTTGAACCCGATGCGTAGGAACATATCCGTCAATTGCCCAGTTATTCTGGACATAGCGACTGGACTCAAAGGCAAGTCCACCGACGAATTTCGAAAGTTCAAGGACAGACTGAAGCAGAATCAGTCAACGAAAGCGGTCAATCAAGCGGACACATCGTACGGTGCGTTTTAGATGCACGTTCATTCTTAGACAATTAATGTAGTGCATATTGTGTGAAGTCACAGAAATCGCCGACTGAGCTTCTGGTGCTAGAGTTGACAAGGATAACTTCCGCACGATTGAAGGAATCGAATCTTGAAACAAAAATGCTTTCCTACCTATTGCGACATTGCAATAGAAATTTGCTAAGGTAATTAAACGCCATGTATGCTAATGCAAGGAAATATAATAATATGGTTGGCCAGGTAATAAGGCTAAATAAGCTTAGGCCTACATGATAAGTAGGCTAAAGGTAAAGATAGGGATGGTGAGATAATTTAACTCACTGTAGGGCCTTTGTAAGCCTATAGCAAAATGAAGGATTAGAAGTCAGTTGGGCATTCGCGGTTATGAAATTCGGATGCTCCTGAGTCGTTGAAGAAAACAGTGTTTATTGGACGTGATGATGATGATGATGATGATGATGATGATGATGATGATGATGATGATGATGATGATGATGATGATGATGATGATGACAATTAGAAAGGACATCATGAATTCTGACTTATACTTAATGAGAATAGGAATTTTTATATCAAGAGTCATATTTTAATATTTAAACGAATTACACTTTTATCATAAGTCTTCCATTTTAAATTAACTTTCCGATCTTTCTTTCTTGCTCTCATTCATAGCTTCAAATCGTGTGTTTGGGTGCGGTATGTCATCCACGCGTCTGCATTTATAATAAAACGAATATAATAATAATGATAATAGTATTAACCAATTTACTGCATGTAATTAGACCGTTAGTCTAACTGTTAGTCTTAACCCTCTTAAATTCTGTCAGCGTTGGAGAGTAGACTTTCAGGGTTTGCAGGGTCCACTGCCAACACCTATTGTGGACTAATTTTATTATCTAGGCTACCTTCAAGTTGTGCATAATAATTATGTCGCCCAGTAATATACGTGTGTTTGAGTTCACAAGCTGTGTATTTATCATTGACTTCAGTCGGCATAGTAGGCTACTTTGAAGACAGAATGCATTGTCTTGGTTTAAATTTTAAGTTGGAACCGTTCAGATTCATGCATAGACTACACCACAAAAACCTGAATTGTGATAACATATAATGGAAGTCATTTAATTTGTTAAAAAGTTTAATAGTAATGAAAACTGCTGTCTAAATTATATTTATTGTCAATATTATTTTCTGTATTCTTCTGTTCCATTTATAATCCCGAAGTATTATTCTCCTGGAGATTGATGATACGGTACATGTTTTAAAGACTTGTGTGGTTTGATAGGCTATATTTTATTTAAGCGGCGCTTTATGAATGTCGGATTGCAATTTAAACTTATTACAATCACAAATCACAATAGAAACTTATTTAGTGTGTATAATTATTAATGAGCAGCGAAATAGAAAATTTATCGAGTTTTGTAGCAATAACGAGTAGCAGCGTGACATTATTTTACGAATTAAGCTTACACACCAATCAAGCAAACAATCACTGACCAAATCAGTAAGCTAAAGACTAGATGTTAGTGAAAGGCAATATTTGACGAAACTGCAGCTTCGCAATTATAGAAATTAAAAATCGACAAGCCAATACCTTGTCACTGGAGAGGTTCCTCGTTTAGTTATGCCGTCACTGAGCGGACACTATGTCATTGATGCTTGCAATCAATGATGCATGCAAGCATGCAATCACTGGTGCCGGTAAACACTGGTGCATGCAATCAATGGTGCCGGAAATCATTGATGCATACTATCACTTGAGCCGGCAATCACTGATGCATGTCATCCCTGCTGTATGTCTGCAGACATTGCTCTGCTGTCGGGC
Source organism: Lumbricus terrestris (assembly GCA_949752735.1). NCBI lineage: Eukaryota > Metazoa > Annelida > Clitellata > Crassiclitellata > Lumbricidae > Lumbricus > Lumbricus terrestris. The sequence continues at coordinate 7,401,321 of OX457041.1, read as the reverse complement.
GTTCCAAAGTCACTCCAGGACGTCCATCTGCTGCAACACACCTGCCAACTATCCAGCACCACATCATCCCTACAGACATCAGTCGCAGCTGAATCCGATGCCAATCAGACCGAGTCTTCCTCCTCATCAACCGTCTTCCAGGCAGCCATAGCTAGACTGTCGGACAAAGTTGGGACGGACATCATCCGGACAAATTCGACTGGAACGAGGCAGGCAACGCAATCATCGGACGCGAGGATCAGCTGCTATTACGTGGAAGCAGGACCTCGCAAGAATCGATTGTCTTACAACTCTGAGGCGGCCACACCGAAAGCGGTTGCGAACATATACGTGAACGCAGGAACCCTGCCTGGAAGAGGAGTTGGAACAAGAGTTGCGATGGAGAAGGAAGGGGTGGATGCGGGAAAAGGATTGGAGGGGAAGAGAACGCCGTTCGGTCGACCCAAGGACGGTGTCTACGTCAATGACCTGAAGCGTCAGGAAGTGGAAAAACCGACGAAAGGAACGGTTCCACAACCACCCAAAGTTCCGTCACCACTCAAGGTTCCATCGCAGTCAACCACAGTTCCACTACCACCTGCCCTGCGGTCAACATCTTCAGTTACATCACCACCAGCTGTTCCATTACCACACGAAGGTCGATCGCTACCCGCTGTTCCACTACCACCTGAACTGGACGACGACGATCAAGGAGTGTACGAAATACCAGTGGAGACCTTTCGAAAGCCGCGAGTACCATCCGACTCCACGAGCAAGGTCGGCAAGAAGGAGTCTCCCAAGGTCTCATCCTCTTCCGCGAAGACTGACGCGGGAAAGCAGACTGGAGCGAAGTCGGTCTTCGGAGGACTCAGGGATAAGTTCGTAAAATCGCTGCCGAAGAATTCCGGGGTTGGTTCCAAGTGGCCGCCAGGATCCTCCCAGGGACAGGACGTGGAAGGATCTGAGGCGTACGAAAGTCTGGACGTCTACGAAGATGCGGAAGAATATCCCAACAGACCGGAAGTGAAAAAGGAAGAGGAGAAAACTGATGATGCAGACGAGGATTACGAGATCCCGATGGACGATTGCAAGTGGAAGAGCCTCTCGCAGGTTCCGAAGGACATCAAGAACTTCACCATCAGCGACGTTTCGCTTTGTCTTCAGCTGCTCAACCTCACCAAGTACGTGAAGCCGTTTCGGGAGAGAAGTGTCGACGGTGTTCTACTGAGGAAACTCGACAAGAAAACCCTCGCTCAGATGTTTGACATGCAGGAGTTCGAGGCGAAGCAGCTTGTCACGTTTGCAAAGGATAACTGGAGACCGAAGATCTGAACAAAATGTCCTTTTCAGCACTGTTTCATACGCGTCTTATGTGTCATGCACGTGTTATGTTTCATGCACGTGTTACGTTATTTCACCCTTAAAGCATTGCAATCTGTTACTTGCATCTGAGACTTTAAGCACAGCTCATATTCAGAAATTGTTTTGCTGAGAAACTTACAATTGCACGGTCAGTAGTATCTTTACAACAGATTGAATAATTGAGTATAATTTTCGTCCATGATAGACTAATTATGTTATAGAAATTCTCTTCACCACAATTGTGGGTTTTCGATGCGTTTGACAATTACCTGGTGGTAAAAATGATGCGACTAATCCTGTATAGATATTCTATAGAATTTTTAAAAAATGATGGATTGATTGATTTATTGATTGATTAAGTAGAGCTTCAGAATGCCAATATGAATAACGATGCATCTACGACTGCACAGTTTAGTGCCTCATTCAGTTGAAAGTTCATATAGCTTCCGATTGCACGAACTCTATCCATACATGCACTTTAGTAAGGCATTGCACTCACCGTAGAATGTTTGTTTACACCAGCGGTTCTCAACCTGTGGGTCGCGACCCCCACGGGGGTCGCCTGTCGATTTGCCAGGGGTCGCCTGGACCCTTCAGAAATTTGTAAAGATGTAATAGCAATTTCAACAATATATCTACTACGCTAGAGTAACTTCAAATAAATTTTCGCTGACATGGTACTCTTGCTCTGAATTATTCATTCGTTAAATTGGGGCAGCTAATTCATTTAAATTTTGCCATTTTAGGTTTCACATGTAAATTTTACTTTTACCACTCTTCTTTAAAAAAAACAATGGCCAGGGGATATTTACCGAAGTCTTAAACCATGCCTGTGAGCACTGAAATCATGAGTAATTTTTTAATTAAATTGACAGATGAAAATGTTACAGTTAGTCTACAGTGTGCAAATCCAAAACTCTTTTAAACAATTGTGGGTCGACACTCTGAAGTTTTAAACCATGACTATTATCATGGAAAAACGAACTTTTTTAAAGTGACAGCTTAAAATGCAGCCATTGTAATGTGGAATTAACTTTAAGAAAAATTAAACAAAGGGGACATTTATTTAAGTCCTGACTTATGTCTATCATAACTGAAATTATGAGAACTTTTTTAAATGACAGCCTAAAATGCTACCACTGCAGTGTGGAAATTTTTAAAAATTGACCCTGATGAGGAGGAGGACATTTCCTTCCCCAAACCCTCCTCTGCTCGGCGCATTCATAAAGAACACAAGTAAAGTTTATGAATTTGATACGGTAGATGCACAACCCAAATCGAATCAGCTAGGTTAAATGAGTGTTAAGAACAGAAGAACTATATAGTGACCAATTTTTACAGTAGCCTATTGTTTAATAGTTGCTGCATGAATATGGAAATTACGGTTTATTTTTACTGACATTTGTCAGTCAATCAATAAAACTCAACAAATAAACTGATCATACTTTGCAGGCCTGGTTTGGCCATTCAGATGCCAAACATCCTAACTATGCAGGAAAACTTGACTACTGACTAGTTAATTTTAAGAACAAAGCTGATGATACCAATAGGTACACGTGAGACAGGGTTTGGAAAGTTTCAACAGCAGGACGTGGCATCAGCTGTTGAAGTCAACTTCAACTGCAACCTACGAATTAGCAGGCAGCTCTCATAATCGCAAGAGTCAGGAAACCTCATACTATTATTGTCAAAAGCAGTTTTCGAATTATGAGGGTGAAAATGCATAACAATGGAAAATAGTGGTAAAAAAATGCAGTGAAAGAGGTGACTCAAACAATTTTGTTGTTGGGGTCGTCACAACTTTCGAAACGTTACCAAGGGGTCGCCGCACTAAAAAGGTTGAGAACCGCTGGTTTACACAATCATGTAAATAATAACGTAACAGAGTGCCAAAGCCCTGCCCCAGGGTATATCAACACACCTTTCGTTGGATATAATTATATGTACTATTAATTCTGGTCTCTTCGTGAAATTGAATTCTGTTCTTAATGGTTCTTCTCACCTGAATGGTCGAATCCAGATACTTGGGGAAAGTTGCATGTAGCCTACTTACACGACCTACATGTATACCTCCTTGATCCACAGTATGAGAATTGTAGAAAAAGTTGTGGGGTTAAGACGTTGATTCATGTAGAGTTGGGCTGAGCTTACACAATGAAGGCTTTACTATTGGATTGCGAGAAAGACTGAAGGGTTGAACTCCTCAACTCACCCCACAATTCTCACCCTGTTGCTCTGGAAGTCTATCCATCAACCGATCGAATGTAAGACTTTAACCTTCATGCTAGGTGGGATAAGGGAATCACCCTTGCATCCTATTTTGACTCATCATCATCATGTTTCTCGGCCTCTTCTGTCCCTTTATCCCCTCAGCGTTTTTCTCTCCAACTCAATGCAGACGAAGGACCTGTGCCATGGAAAAGTAGAGCTGGATCAGTCAGCCTATCTCGATCCTCTGCCACCCACGCCAGTCCTTTCGTTTCCGTGTCCTTCTTGTGGTGGAAACGTCACTGGTGTGTTCTCCATGAATCAGCGCTACATAAATTGTCTTTAATGTTATGTAATGTTGATTTGGCTGAAAGATCAGCAGGACACTTTCGCCAATGATGATTATGCAAAGGACTGGACAGCTGCAGTGTGAGGCAGCAAGCCCATAAAGAGATGTGGCTTGCACTCTATAGTACCACGTGGCTCTGCCGACCAATTTGGTCTGACAACTTAGGAACTTGACACCGACGCATTATGCAATATTTTGATAATTTGTGTACCGTAATCTTCAGAAGTTTTGTAAAAATAATGATCATGCAATGGTATCTGAAGTGAGCACTGATCATACCAGTCGTTTGATTTGATATAGCCCATATATACATGTATATACATGTATGTACATGTATATGCATGTATATAATATAGCAGCAGCTGGTATGGAAATGATTGACGCCTGTTTGCATGATGTATGCATGATGATAAAATTTAATATACGAATGTACATAATCAGTGTATGTCAGTAAATGTAGATCCTTCCATGCACGAATGTATGCCTAATGTATATCATGAATATTTGTAAGTCTGTATATAATTGCGCATGTATGCATGCGTTTTTGCATGTATGTATGTATGTATGTATGTATGTATGTATGTATGTATGCATGTATGTATGTGTGTGTGTATGTATGTATGTATGTATGTATGTATGTATGTATGTATGTATGTATGTATGTATGTATGTATGTATGTATGTATGTATGTATGTATGTATGTATGTATGTATGTATGTATGTATGTATGTATGTATGTATGTATGCATGTATGTATGCATGTATGTATGTATGTATGTATGTATGTATGTATGTATGTATGTATGTATGTATGTATGTATGTATGTATGTATGCATGTATGTATGCAAGTGCATATGCATGGAGAACTTTGTGTAGCGCCCGAGTATACGGAAAGTGTCCGTCCAGTCACCGTCCAAATGAAGAAGAGTTGCAAAAACCGAGTTTGACAACAGTTGCATCCGCATCAACGTTGTCCTCAACGTTGTCTTCGCAGGCATCAGCAGAAGAGGAAGGAGAGGAAGACCAAGACTGTAGACTGTCAATTCAAAATGTGTTGCAGATGCATTCGCGCCGAGGTCCCTTAAAGACTGCAGTCATATGGTTAAGAGTTTGAGAGGTGTTGAGAGGAAGTTAGAGGATGATTCAGACGGTTCCAGCATTGCAGCTGGAAGAGATTCAGTGGCGACGCCTGGATGTTGTCTTGTGACGTCCAGAAAGATATCCGGCGTTTTTCCATCGACATCGCAGCAAGATTCGTTCAGAAGCGCTCCCAGTGCACGTGATCCCTAGAGACAAGGTTAATAGGCCTAGTAGTGATATATAAAATATACTGTTCATAGAAACAGCATGTATTATACATGTACATTGTATATGCATAATGGATGTTTTTCTTGAGTGTCGGACTGTTCATCGTTTCGTCAGACAACTAGTTTACCTGTGATGTGTCTGCAGACATGGTTCTACTGACGAACCCCATGCAGCAGAGGTCAGTGCAGGACTTCACTCAATTGCCACACAGCTGCCATCTTCACACCCATCCAGACACGACACTCGCATCGACTGCCGAGGAAGAAGACGAAGATGAGACGAATTCGTCTGCAACCTTCGTCGCACACGCTCTACAACAACTGCAGAAGAGCAGCAAACAGCAGGACAGCATTGCACAAGTGCATGACAAAACAACAACAACGTCTTCTGGGAAACTGGTCAACGCGCTCTCAAAGGAAGTTCCTCGCGATGACGGTTTGTCCAAGCAAGGAGGAAAGAGTTGGAAGGAAGCAAGCAACACAAAATGCTATTACGTCATCGTCGACGAACCGAAACCGAATCTATCTGAGTATGTTAACGAATCTGACCCGCGAGTTTCCAGTTCTAAACCTTCCGCTGTTGCAGTCGCTTCAGGTGTTTACTTGAACGAAGGCGAACCGGTTTCATATGCCGTGAAGGAGCCCGCCTCTTCGATTAATGCAACGTCTGGTTCAAAGTTGGAATCTCCAGCCACGTATCTAACAGCTGTGGGTGATTATGTGAATGAAATGCGACCAGGTCAGGTGAGAAACGGGAAACAACCAAAAGAGGCAAACCCGGTGAAGTCTCTTCAACAGCCATTCAATTCCACTGATGTTGTATCGCAAATTTCTGAAGACTACGAATACGTAGATCTGCCTGTTTACGAAGACATACCACTCGCCAAAAACGGTATAAGCACTGCTGCACGATGCAGGCCAGCCATTCCACTGCCTCCCTTTCCAACTGAAATAACGGAAAGTCGTAAACCTCTCCAGAACCAGCTCGGCAGCAGGAAACATCACTCCATTCTAAAAGCCGACAGCTCCGACGAAGGCGAATACACGGAGCCAAACGACGAAGAGGAGTTAGGAGGGAGAGGACCATCAGCGGAGACTCAAAGGAAAGATGATCGCAAGTGGAAAACGCTTTCCGACGTCCCGAAAACAGTCAAGGAATTCTCCATCAGCGACGTTTCCCTGTGTCTTGAGCTGCTGAAGCTGCATGAGTACGTCGCCAAGTTCAGGGAGAGGAACGTCGACGGGAGATTCCTGTTGAAGCTGAGCAAGAAAATGATGTTGCAGAGTTTCCAAATGCAAGAATTTGAAGCCAAACTCTTGTACGAGTTCGCTGTGAAGAAATGGCGACCGAAGAAATAGGACAACAATGATCTGAACAACTGAATACATTATTTTTGCTTAGTATAATTCATCGATAGCAATCTACTTGTATAATGTTATTATATGTATCTTATTATAGTGCCTTCGACAGAGACTGCTATTAGCAGTGATTGTAATCTCTGAACATAAGATCTGCTCAAGTTGATTGCTTTCTGACATTACTTTCGCACGTACATTTTTATTTAACAAGTGAGACCTTTTACAGACACGATCTGAATGTATATATATAGGCCTACATGTATAATGTATTATATATGTTATATATGTTATATATTATATATGCGCTTGTTATCACGTTGGCATGCGCCCTCGTTTCACGAAACTTGTAAGTTCTAAACATGTTCAACGATAAATCTCATTTTGCACCGTATTGTCCGTATAGGCCTACAGTATAATTATATCCTCTGACAAAATGGATCTGAACATTTCTTCTGTCAGCAATAATTTAACACTCACATAGGTTGTCAATTTATTTGCTAATTAAGCTTAGCTACTTTAAATTTTGATCAGAAAATGATCACATCTATTTTTGACATTGTTTCTCTAAAGGAAGAACTTTTATGTTATTGAATGTCATAAGTTTATTATTTTGTGTAATACAGAGGTCGACGTGTTTTCAACTTTTCCGAATATATTGTGTAACTTATAAGATCTGCAATAATCATCTGAATCTTAATTTTAAGTTCAATGTGTTCTACTGCATGACCGCTTTGATCATTTTCTTCCAGGATTGAAAGTATACGCATGATATACTCTTGTCCACAAACTCCACATCGGGCGTTTTCTGTACTTGGTCCCTCCAACTGGAATGACCTTCCAACCGCACTAAGGACTAAACTAATGACTCGTTTGTCCTCATCAATCTCTCACTCTTTATGTCGTTTCTTTCCCCAGAATTTTCGTGTTGAGATTGCCTCTGAATAATCATTTTGCAAGAGGCGCTATATGAACCATATGTGTAATACAATACAATGCAATACAATACAATGCAATGCACAGCATAATATTATATGCATACACGTGCTTGGGCGGAGACTGTGTCTAGGAGTTCGGGGGGACGAACGAGTGTCCGAAAGACGATCATCCTGAAAAGAAATTTTGGCGATCGAGACGAAATTTTCCATTTAATCGACGAACTTTTTTGACGACCTTTTCCTTCTGAAAACATATCATTTTTGTTGCCAAATTACTTGATGACCTTTTTTAGTCATCATTCCATCATTTGGTCTGAAATCTCTTCTTATAACATGACCAGTATTTTCTCCGATTAACCACATGCATGTCCTAACACTTACGTATTGGGGGGGGGGACAAATGCATGGACGGTCCCCTCCACCCCAAACATTGAGGGGACCGTCCCCTTGTCCCCCTAAGTCTCCGCCCATGTACACGTGACAAACTCGGCTAACTATATAGCAGAAGAAGAGTGAGAGATAAAGACCGTGATGTTCATGATTGCCGTTTTAATAATTATTATGGATTATTACAGAGCAGTCATACACGACAAGCGAACAGTGAAATACACCCGGATTATATAGGAACGGCACAGATGATGATGTTGATGATGATGACGATGACGACTACGACGATGAAGACGACGATGATGTTGATGATGACGACGATGATGATGATGACGATAATAATATTGATGGTGATGACGATGACAATGACGATGTTGATGATGACGACAATAATATTGATGATGATGACGATGACGATGACGATGATGATGATGACGATGATGTTGATGATGATGACGATGACGATGACGATGATGATGATGACGACGACGATGATGATGATGACGATAATAATATTGATGATGATGATGACGCAAAGACCCCGCAGACTATCGGACTCTGTCCTGTCCAGAATCCGACTCTCTTAAAATGAATTTGATGAGTCTAAATTGACCCCTTCTCAAGGCACCGCGTATCACGTGACTACCCAGCGCGCTATTCTGTGATTGGACAAATTTACGATGAGCCAATAAATTGACAGCCAATTACCATTGAATGGCGATTCCTTCTTCTGGCTGCGAGAAAAAATTGGATGACAGGAATAACTGAAATGAATTAATTTTCATCATGAATGAAGCAATGACAAAGTGTAATGAGCAATATCCATTTCTACGTTGCTTTTCCGAATCTATCTTGTCTCTCATGGGATCATGATTTATATTCATTATGGAAGAAACGAATGTAGGGAGACAAAGTTAGGAGAACGGAAGGATACAGGGGCAGAGTGAGAGAGATAGAGAGAGACACAGAGAGACATAGATACAGAGAGAGAAACAGATAGACATACACAGAGAGAGAGAGACAGAGAGACAGAGAGAGACACAGAGAGAGACAGAGGGAAAGAGAGAGAGAGTGTGTGTGTGTGTGAGAGAGAGAGAGAGAGAGAGAGAGAGAGAGAGAGAGAGAGAGAGAGAGAGAGAGAGAGAGAGAGAGAGAGAGAGAGAGATAGAGAAACAGAGAGAGACAGACAGACAGAGAGAGAAACAGATAGACAGACAGAACAGACAGAGAGAGACAGAGTAAGACAGAAAGAGACAGAGACAGAGAGAGACAGAGAGATAGACAGAGAGAAAGAGAGTGTGTGTGTGTGTGTGTGTGTGTGTGAGAGAGAGAGAGAGAGACAGAGAGAAAGGAAGAGAGTGTGTGTGTGTGTGTGTGTGTGTGTGTGTGTGTGTGTGTGTGTGTGTGTGTGTGTGTGTGTGTGAGAGAGAGAGAGAGAGAGAGAGAGATAGAGAGAGATATGCTTTTGGAGATAACGAAGATGTACGGATACATCAAGAGAAGCAGGCACAACATTCGGATGATTGGCGACAGTGAGTCTTGTAATACCAAAATACATCGATCGTTTCTACTTTAGCTTTAGGCATAGGCGCAACCACCCTATGGGACCCACGGGACGCGTCCCCCCAACTTTTGAGTGGTCCCTAACTTTATTGTTATGGTCCCTCCCAACTTTTAGGACGTGATTCATTATGGTCCCCCCCCCCAACTTTTAGGACGTGGTTGCGTCTATGGCTTTAGGCTACACATTTTTATCCCCAGTCTAGTAATATTGTGGCTAACGAGTATCGAACCCGCTTCCTTCTGATCTCGATGTGAGCGTCTTGTCACTCAACCATAACCCAGACCTAGCTATATAACCTACATGTACTTGATGCCCTTCCAACTTAAGGTAAGGCAGGGAATCTGACTGGGCATATGTAGTAGCCTAGGCCTATGTATACTATAGCATCTATAAATTGCATTTTTAGTCACTGCACCCCTCTTATGCGGCTCCCAAAGCCGTCAGTGTCGTTTCCTTACAACACTTTTTCTGGTATTAACTCGGAATAACTATATGGAGAGGAAAATGAGCATCATAATGCGTCGTAGATACAATTGCGTAGCTAGGGAAATGGGGAGGTTTCCGTTGGAGGGAGAGGGGGTTCCAATGGACATGGTCGCAAAATGCACAGAAAACAAACAGTATTAGTTTGTTAGTTTGGACTATCGTAAATCACACATTTCATAGGCTTGCTTCCGGACCAACCAACCCCCCCCCAAAAAAAAGAACCCACCCCACACAGCCATGCAGAGTTAGGAGACAGAATGGCGTTTCAATACAGCATGCTATTATGTATTGGCGATATCTCTGGGTTCGTAGGTTCATGAATTTTGACCTTGCATGTAACTCGTTCAACAACTCGAAGTATTGTTATGGTAAGGTCGATTTTAACGACCATAGAAGCCGGAAGTTGCGATCTGACGATGAGGTCGCAACTTACGGCTTCCATGCATGGCCGTTAACTAAAGCTCTACATGAAATCTATGCTCAGGGCACGTGTCTATCCACGAGCGTTTGCTGCATCGCGAGGGTAAGCGAATGTCCATAAACACGAATTGAAGAAGGAAGTCTGAAGTAAATTTCGACCGTGATGAACTGAATATAAAGTCGTGGATTAGACTCTCTGTGTCTGTTCGATTAATTAAGCCGTGTCATTGTGAAGAGTTAACTGATTGACCGACCAGCGTAAAGCAACAGTGCAAGTAGGCTACGTAGCCACTGGTGTAGGGCCCTATAGGCATATTTCTTAGTCCTAATTAATGCATATGCGCCCGCTTTGACCTCTCAACATAGGCGTAGGACTCAGAAGGAGGCGGGTGTAGGCTACATGGGGCAAATGCCCTCAAATTTCGTGCAAGCCTGTTTTCTGGCAAGTAGGCCTGGAAGAAATTAAACAAACTATGGGCCTACTTGAAGTTCAACGCTCAATGTCGCACCACATGGTATCCGGTCAAAACCGCGCGCACAAAACTTCAATTTCTTGGTCTCGGTCTACGAGGAAGGCGTATAGCCAGGTCTCTTCTTTGCTTATCATCTCAATAGTAGACCTATTATTATAATCGTCAATATACTCATCACATGTGAGTATAGGTTGCAATGGGGTGCAGCCGAGCAGAAAATATCATCTCAGAACAAATTTCAGGTCTGGGGTTTGAACCCCCAAATCTTAAGACAATACTGTGCTCTAATCAATGTATTAATCAATAATATATTGCGTTGCTTTGTAAAGCCAAGAAGGAGTCTCTTTAATGTTTACTCATGTCTTCTGCATTTCAATCGGTAGATGTCATGCTGTCAATCATGGAACTTGAAGCTTGTTCTCCGCTGTACATGCATGTAGAGGCATTTAGAAGCAGACAAGCTCTCAACAGTTGCCTCTAGAGAATGTAAATTATTCACATCTATACAATCTCCTAATTATCCCGAAACGCCAAAAATTATGTTTGATCTGCTTCAGTGTTTTGTAAAACAAGTAATATGGATATTGTGTCCACGTGGGATTGGCAAATGTACATGAATTTTATTGATTAAAAGGCTTGTATCCCTTGGGACCTCGGGTGGGTTTGAGAGCATAGGCGCATCCACCCTATGGGACCCACGGGACGCGTCCCCCCAACTTCCGAGAGGCTTGGACGGTCCCCCAACTTTCGACAAGAGGTTTGGGACGGTCCCTCCCAACTTTCGACAAGAGGTTTGGGAGGGTCCCTCCCAACTTTCGACAAGAGGTTTGGGACGGTCCCTCCCAACTTTCGACAAGAGGTTTGGGACGGTCCCTCCCAACTTTCGACAAGAGGTTTGGGACGGTCCCTCCCAACTTTCGACAAGAGGTTTAGGACGGTCCCTCTCAACTTTCGACAAGAGGTTTGGGACGGTCCCTCCCAACTTTCGACAAGAGGTTTGGGACGGTCCCTCCCAACTTTCGACAAGAGGTTTGGGACGGTCCTTCCCAACTTTCGACAAGAGGTTTGGGATGGTCCCTCCCAACTTTCGACAAGAGGTTTGGAACGGTCCCTCGGACTCCCTCCCAACTTTCGACAAGAGGTTTGGGACGGTCCATCCCAACTTTCGACAAGAGGTTTGGGACGGTGCATCCCAACTTTTGCCACCGACTGCTGCTATATATAAAATAGGCGTCTCAATTATTATATAGATTGGCACATTAAGAACGTAGCTTCTCAGCGATAAGGCTGAATCAAAAGCGTTTCAATCCTGCCTGTATGCGTACGTCTTACCTCGACAGTGCTGGCATCTCACAGATTGCACGTGAATTTATTGCTGTCATTCATGGAAAATGATCTCTGGTGATATTAATTAGTGACTACTGAGTCTTGACTTTATTTCAGTAAACCTATTTTCGTGTTTGGTTTGAATGTTTCTGTCTTTTCAAATGCAACATACCAGGTCACCTGCAGTGAAATGTGACAGAGATTATCGTTATATGTATATGGGATTCATTTAGTTAGGTTTCGTTAGGCTAGATTGTACTTTTTGTTTTTGCTGTTTTGTTACTGTAGCAACGTACTATGTCTATTGTCTAATCCTGGGCGCAGACTTAGGGTTAAGAGCAGCGGGGCACGTTTCTAAGATAGATAAGTTTCTCTAATAATAAGTGGGACTTCGACCTGTCTCTTTTCCGATTAGATGGAAATGAACATTCATGATTCTCATTCTTTGGTTCCACTGTGTCTTAATTTATGTTTACATTAAAATCAATGAATATTTGCTGCATGACTTCTGTTCCTAAGTTTATGGTAAGCTTTGCATCCCAGAAACTGCGCCATTTTTTGTAAGCAATATCAAATGTCAATTACTATGGCTCATTAAGTGATTGATTGATTTAGATTTAGACTTTCACAGATAGAGGTGGTTTAGGTACTATATTATTCCGATATCATCGTTGCAAAATTTCAGGTAAACTAGAACCCAAAATGCACTCGATTTGGCATCAGATTCTCAAAATTGCGTCGTTTTCTGGGGTTCTGCTCCAGACCCCGCTGGGGGGGGGGGTGGCTTACGACGCTCCCCCATACCCTTAATCGCTATGGCTTCTTGCCTTTGGCAATCGCGGCTTCGCGCTCGCTATTATTACTCCGACTAAGAATTTCCATTTGGCCCCCAACTTTTAGGACGTGGTTGCGCCTATGGTTGGGGGATCCCTTGACTGTGACCGCCGTTGCTATGGTTGTTGATCGGGGGAAGGCATTAAAGAACGAAAGCACCAGGAAGACCATGCATACACATGATATCTGATATTCAATTTTTAAAAAGACGTTGCACTGATTAAACTACAGTCTACTGGTCATTGACTTATTGAAAAAACACACACATGCACCATCATATTTATATATCATATATATAGTAACTAGCTGTACCCGGCCACACGTTGCTGTGGCTGAAAAGACTCCCCCTCCCACCCTCCCTCCCTACCTTCCTTTCCTTGCCTCCCCTCTCCTCCCTCCCCTCCTATCCCCTCTTCTCCGCTACCCTTCCTCTGGCTCACACCCTCCCTCCCGTTTCCTGACTTTCCTCCATCACTCCCCTCGCTCCCTCCCTCCCCTTTCTCCCTCCCCACCCTCTTTCTCCCGCTCCCTTCCTCACTCACCCCTCTCTTCCTCTCCGTTGTCCATCCGTCCGTCCGTCAAACGTTCCGAGATCCTTAATTGATTTTGTAAAAACCGACAGTTACATATATACATTCGCTTTAAACAGACGCGCAGATTGCGCTTTTTTACAAAGAAGCATATAAAACCTGCTCCTTTTGTTGTGTGAACATTTGAAAGCAATAGGTGAATAAGTTTCCGAGATAGTTGATTTTCTAGAAAGCTATATAAATGCGCTATAAAAGGCCGCACGTTATAAAAAAAGGCCGCATTGTAAGCAACGTGCGATGGAAATTGAAATCGGAATCGCTGTATTGGAATTAAAAGTTGTGTTTTTTGGTCGTAAAGATTGCGCTTTTTCCCAAAAGGCATAAAAAAAACCGCAGATGTTCGAATGGAACGGTTTGCGAAAATTTTCAAAGCAATCGGTTCAGAACTCTCCGAGATCCGAGGTAACAAACAGTAACTTTTTACATTTTTATTTATATAGATATAATAGTTTTATAATATATATAATTGTGGGGCGCCGTGGTGCAGTTGGCATGTCTGTTGCCTTGCAGCCAGAGGGTTGCAGGTTCGAATCCACCTCAAGTCGCCGCGTAGGAACTTGAGCAAGTTCTTCGCTCACAATTGCTCAGCGCATCGGCCTGAAATTCCGAATCAGTGTCCGCGCTGTAGTCGGGAGCGCTTCTGAATAGTTTCTTGAAAGGGAGCTATAACAAGTGCACATACATGTACACGCATATAAGAGATTTCTTACGTGGTTTCCTAACACAAGACACCTGGTCACCTGGTGCCGTCAGCTCTTGGAGCTCTGGCGACAGTCATGATGTATCCTCTCCATTGTCTCCTGTTTATTGTCGCCTCTCTTAGCTCTTCCAAGCTCATTCCAGACTTTTCCTGTACTTCATCCATCCACCTCTTCCTTGGTCTTCCGCGTCTTCTCCTTCCTTCACCGCATGCCGTCATCATCTCTTTTTCCAAACCGTTTGATCGCATCACGTGGCCGAAGTAGCTGAATTTCCGCCTGGTTGCTGTTTGTTGCAGTGTCTCCTCCCTCTCTATTCCGAGCTCCTCACGCAGTGCCGGCGCTAGGGTATCGGAGGCCCCCAAAAAAAACAAACTTGAGGCCCCCATACCTTACCTTGAGCTTTCATCTCAGCAAAATTTCTCATAATATAAGTGCTAAAAGACATGGTGTAAGACTTCAATAAATGCCCCCTCCCAATCGTTAAATTTTTTGGAATTTCCATGCTGTAATGGTAGAATTTTAAGCTGTCATCTTTACAAAAATTGCTCATTTTTCAATGCTGTTAGTCGTGGTTTAGGACTTCAGAGTGTCCCAGGGGTTATTTTAAGGAATTTTCTCAACTGCACATAAATGACGTAGCCTATTTTGAGACTGGACATAAGAAGGTCCTTGACTAGGGATTTGTCCCCCAAAGCTGAAGCAGCTTTTGGTGAGCGCTCGTTAATAAGCTGCTGCTTTGCGCTTGGCCTTCGACTGGAGCTTTAGATGTTTGAATATTAATATTTTCCGACTTTATAAAAATTCATATTAAAGATCAAAATCAATTGTTATGACAATGTTTGACTCAAAGTTCATCATGGCAAAATCTCCAAATGAATTAACGAATGAAATCAGCTAGACCTAGACGTTCTTAGACGTTTAGACTTTTCAATATCCTTAATTGACTAGAGATCCCTTAAAGATTCCTTACAGATGCTCTGCTGTTGCTGGAATTGGAAATAGCTCAGAAAGATTGTTAAGTGTAATAAAGTTAAATGGTCCTATGTTCCTGGACACTTCCAAAGTTTCGCTAGTAGGCCTATGTAAGGGTACGCCTAAATGTTGCTTTTCCGCTCTGAAACCCTGGTCATTAACATGATATTGTTTTGCTAAAGCTAAAGCTAGTCATGGTTTAGGACTTTAATAAAGCTAAAGCTAGCAGACAAGAAGAGATATTTCCCCAAGAAATAAAATCTTTGAGCTAATTTCAAATTTTTTATAAAATATAACCCACTAACTGCAAAATACGATGTGAGACCGATAAATATCATTAGCAAACCTCCCAAATGGTCATTATTGATCGATAGGCCTATAATGACACTCACATCAACACGAATATGTACTGTTTAAGCTAATAGCAGTTTTAACCAGGAGCAGCGTCGCCGATCTACATGTAAATGACATTTTACCACACCATGACTTGGCTTAGGGTACGACTGCACTGGAAATTTCATATGCTACAAGCTCTGATGTCATTCATTCATGAGAACCAGAATGTGTATGTGAACATAGCCCCATACTTGGTCCTGGGTTTGTGGGAAACGAACGACCGACCGAATGACAATAATTTCCAATGCACGAGCACCTAGCTGGGTAGGGGTTTGGAAGGTGATGCACCAGTCC
This sequence comes from Lumbricus terrestris, assembly GCA_949752735.1. Taxonomy (NCBI): domain Eukaryota; kingdom Metazoa; phylum Annelida; class Clitellata; order Crassiclitellata; family Lumbricidae; genus Lumbricus; species Lumbricus terrestris. The sequence continues at coordinate 7,385,377 of OX457041.1, read as the reverse complement.
CATTTTCGAATTTTGTTTAATTTCCACACTGCACTGGTGGTATTCTAAGTTGTAATTTAGCGAGGTTGATCATCATTTCAGTGCTGATAGTCATGGTTTAGGACTTTAATAAGTGTCCCGTCCCATTGTTTAAATATTTTTTTACAACATTATAATGGCAACTTTTAGACTGTGATCTTCCAAAAATTGCTCACAAATTTCACGCCAAAAGGCATGGTTTGAGACTTCATTTAAAATCCCCCTCCCCATTGTTTACATTTCTGAATGTCCACACTGTAACTGTCATCTGAACAAAATTGCTCCTTTTAAATGCTGACAGCTATGGTTTTTAGAGTTTAGAGAGTCTCCTCCTTATTGTTTAATTTTTTCATTTGCACGCTGTTAATCTGGCATTTAAAGCTGTCATTTGAAAGAAATTACTCATAATTTTCTTTTCTCGTCCACTGTTTGAAAAAAAGTCATTTGCCCACTGTTGTAATAGCATTATAGGCTGTTACCTTGACAAATTCAAACATAATTTGGTACTCAGAGACGTGGTTTAAGACTTGAATAATTTCCCCTACCTGTATCTTGATTTTTTTTAAATTTACACAACATAATGATGCCAGTTTAGGCTGTCATCTGTATCAAAATTGATTATTATGGACAAGCAGTGGATAACACCTATAGAAATCTATAATAATGTTTGTGAAATATTTCTGAAATATTTGGGGGATATAAGATATAAGCATCTCCGTCACCACCACAAGTTCCGGGTTCCGTTCCTCGATCCTATCCCATCTAAGTCTGCACCCCTGTGCGAGATTCTAGTTCAATAATATAGGCCTACGTATATCTTTCAGATTCTGAGGATGGTGATTTTTTGATGGGATCACATAAACTCAAAAAGGGTGTGTGTAATATGGGGATATATGGAGAATTTGGAAGAAAATTTGAGTATGCATTGACCTACAATCCATCAAGTATGTGTGTATTGGATAGCCTGTGTGGCTGAAAGGCTAGCTCAGTCTGGATGTCTGCCTGATTAATTCTTTTCTTTTCATCGCCTGTCTCCAGTTAGATACTTGGGTTGTTATATTATAGTAGACTATTTTGCTTTATGCGTCTGACTGTCTACGTCCCTTCCTGCTTCAGCTTGTCAGAGTAAGCGGCAAAGCAGGAGAAAGTAGACTACGATGGCCAAGAAGTTGTCATTATGGTATGAAGGATAACCCTGGCCTTTACAACTTTATCAGGATATCAACCTACAGGCTACAGCAGGCCTTAAATCTGTATCCGCCCATACATTTAGCCTACTGCAAATTCTTCTGTCGGCAGCCTATGTGTGATTTTTAGCAGAACCTTGTCTTCGATTACATCACCCATTTTCCTCGCTCTTACTTCATGCACACGCTTGACCTTCGCCGTATCGGTCTAATGCTTGACTTGAAAACTGCATGTAATCACCATATCTATTATTGTTCACGCCAAATTTCAACAGGCCTGCTCTTTTCCTGAACATAAATATCACCCAAATAAGCCGCCTCAAAGATGTTCACTTTGGGTTGTTACTATCATGTTTCATGATGTTTGTGTCCAACTTTTTACCACTAACTTCTCGTCGGTTCACGCAACACGGCAAAAAGTAACTGCACAAGATGTGATTTTCAACTGCACAAATCTATTTCCCAACTACACACTTTGTGTCCAGCTGCACGTTAAAATAACCCCTGACCCAAATAAGCCGCCTCAAAGATGTTCACTTTGGGTTGTTACTATCATGTTTCATGATGTTTGTGTCCAACTTTTTACCACTAACTTCTCGTCGGTTCACGCAACACGGCAAAAAGTAACTGCACAAGATGTGATTTTCAACTGCACAAATCTATTTCCCAACTACACACTTTGTGTCCAGCTGCACGTTAAAATAACCCCTGGAGTGTCCCCTCTCCATTGTTCAAATTTGTCCGATTTGCCAACTGTAATGGTAGCTTATAATATAAGCTATCATTACAGTTGGCAAATCGGACAAATTGGCAGCCTATATTACATGTAGGCCTATAGGCTGTCATCTTAACAAAATTGATCATTATTGATGGTCAGTGGATGATACTTATGAAATATTTCTGAAATATTGGGGAGACGAGGATTCCGTCCCAAACACAAATTGTGGGGCCATGCCTCTGTCCACACCCCAAATCTCCTCTTTGGTTGAAGGATAATGCTCTTTTGGTTTGAGTAATATTATTTCGTATGCTTTGCGTTAAAACATAATTCGGTGCGTGATTTCAGGAATGAACAGTCATAAAAGGTGTAATTACCAGCTACATTTGAGGCCCCTTGCAAACTTGAGATCAGACACATACCAAGGACATCTTGGACCCTACACAGGTTTTAATGTTTGGGCCTCACGCAGATTTAATTTTGAGGCCTTATCCAATTCGCAATTAGATTAAGTTACAATTTATAAACGTTGTGTTTGAGAAAGTGGATGAAATTGCCTGAGTTAGTTTAAATGGCTTTATACTTACGCCCAAAATCAGTATGATATTTGCATTAGGTCTGCTATGGCAGTGCCATAATGGTTAGTTGAGGCATGCACCAGACCGGATCTGTACAGTCACGAATAGGCATAATGACCAGCTAAATTTGGGGGCCCCTTTCAAACACGGGGCCCCCCGGCCGGGGGTACGGGGGGTGCTAGCGCCGGCACTGTCCTCACGCACCGACTCGTTAGTTCTCCTTTCCATCCATGAGATCTTTAGCATCTTCCTCCAAATCCACATCTCGCACGCGTTGATTTTCTTTTCCATATCCTGAGTCTTCGTCCATGTCTCGCATCCATAAAGGACCACTGGAAAGATCAATGCTCTCACCAATCTTTTCTTTGTTTCCCTGCTCACATATTTATCCTTCCAAATCCTTCCCAGACCGTTAACAAGTCAACACAAGACAGACGACTTTAATCAACCGTGCTAACCCAACACGAGTCAACAGTCTTCAAAGCCACCGTCGACGAAGTTTATCTCAGCGTTAATGGTTGAGACGTTTCTCGACAAGTGGATAGCTATGGACGCATTGCGTGTTCACAGAAGGATCAGAGCAGACACGAGAAAGCATGTCAACGACAGTATACATGTGGAGTTGTGGACGGAGAGCGGTGTGTAGCTGAAGTGCACGTTCTGTTGAAACCCGGATGGAGCAAAAAAAAGCAAAGCAAAAAAATTATGTAGTAGGAATAATCATATACCTGTAGACTGTAGTGTTAATGTTCAAAACAAAACCAAATGGGAGTGAATCTGCAAAAATAAACACACGCGAAAGTAGCTTTTCAGCTTCTCCTCATCTGTGGGCGGATACAATTATTATGGATACTCTATTTCGTGACACCGGCGCCGATAGATCTGGTTGCTCTGGATTAGCAAGTACAGACATGCGTTGCGTCGTAAGTTATGCCCAAAAAGGTTGTTGAGTCAACTGTAGTCAATTTCTCAATTACTCGATATCCGATAACAAAATCTTCAGAGTCCTTGTTTGTGTTTGAGAGGCCGAACGAACTCAGAGAAAAGTTACCGGTACTCAGGAAAACTTGTTCCACGCAATCTCTTGGTGAGCGAGAAACCCGGAAAACACAGACAGCTATTTGTCGTGCTGAACTATATTCATGTAGCGGGAGAGGGGAGGTGGAAGAAATCGAACGAAATAAATAGGTCCCTATTATCGGTGGATATCGTCGACAAACGAAATACTAATATCGATGGCTTTCCGCGAACAGTTGGCCGAATAATTATTGTTATTCAAGCAAACAGTAGCTTATCCAGGCACACACAATCTTTACTTAACATCGCCAGAAGTTAAGCAGGTCCCATCAGAACCACCAGCAGCACTTCATGACCAAGCCATAAATATTCGCTTGCATGGACTATAGAACACGAATATTGGTGCTTTGCAGCCAAGTGCTGATACTTAATCCGGCTAGATATGCAGCGACGTCTAATAGAAGTGGCGGGACGATGACGGTGACGGTGACGGTGGCGGTGACGGTGACGATGACTGTGGCGGTGCCATGCGTGGTCTCTTGACGGGGAGAAGTCGCGACACTGTGCCCCTCCTCACCCCCCACTGCCTTTCCACCGCAGCAATATTGAACGTCGCTGCCTTCAATATCTGAGATTGTAGGCGGTGCAGTATATCAAAGTTCACCGCAGCGGACGTTTATAAGTCTGTCCGTGCCTTCAGACTATAGTGAGAAATTGCATTACTGTCTGTCTCTCTCTCTTCTTCAGTTCTGCCCATCTGTCTGTCTGTCTGTCTGTCTGTCTGTCTGTCTGTCTGTATGTCTCTCTTTCTGTCTGTCTCCCTCTCTCTCAGTTCTGCCCGTCTGTGTATGTCTGTGGCGCACGCTGTGAATGCATGTTGTGCTCTTTTATGATGTCTCTCGTTTTCCCTCTTCTCTTATTTCTCCAAATAGCACTCTTTTCTTAATTCATAAAAATACACGCATGCATATACATATACATTTGCATATGTAGTCTATATATATATATATATATATATATATATATATATATATATATATATATTCCTCCGTATACTGTTTATTTTTGCTTAGATCTTCCTCCTTCTCATCCTCTTCCTCTTCCTCCTTCACCTCGTTCTCTTTCTCCTTCCCTTCTTTTTTTCTTCTTCTTTTTCTCCTTTTTCTTCTTCTTCTTCTTCTCCTTCTTTTTCTTCTTTTTCTTCTTCTTCTTCTTCTTTTTCTTTTTCTTTTTCTTCTTCTTCTTCTTTTTCGCCTTTTTCTTCTCCTTCTTCTTCTTTTTCGTCTTTTTCTTCATCATCATCATCATCATCATCATCATCATCATCATCATCATCATCATCATCATCATCATCATCATCATCATCATCATCATCATCATCATCATCATCATCATCATCATCATCATCATCATCATCATCATCATCATCATCATCATCATCATCATCATCATCATCATCATCATCGTCATCGTCATCATCATCAACATCTTCTTCTTCTTCTTCTTCATAATCATCATCTTCTTCTTCTTCATCATCATCATTTTCTTCTTCTTCCTCTTCTTCTTCTTTTACCTTCTTTTTCTTCCTCTTCTTCTTCAGATATCATATATTCTTTTATAGACTAATACGATTGCCGCTTGACGACTTCTGATCTGCGAGTGACGTCTGCATGACAGACTTCGCCTGCAGCGATTGAGTTTTTCTGATTTAATTAAAGATGCTGTCAAAGCACCTTTCCCCCACGACCCCTACCTGCGCCATCAGATCCCTCTGAGATACCTGGTTTTTAAAACGAACCCCAATCGTGCAATGTTTCCCGAGGCCGAAGACCCCTAATTTAATCACCCGCTGGCGACCACTTTCGTCTGTTGTCTGTGTTGTCTGTTGTCTATGTTGTCTGTTGTCTATGTTGTCTGTTGTCTATGTTGTCTGTTGTCTGTTGTATGTGTCTGTTGTCTGCGTTGTCTGTCGTCTGTTGTCTGTGTTGTCTGTTGTCTATGTTGTCTGTTGTATGTGTCTGTTGTCTGCGTTGTCTGTCGTCTGTTGTCTGTGTTGTCTGTTGTCTGTGTTGTCTGTTGTCTATGTTGTCTGTTGTCTATGTTGTCTGTTGTCTGTTGTATGTGTCTGTTGTCTGCGTTGTCTGTCGTCTGTTGTCTGTGTTGTCTGTTGTCTGTGTTGTCTGTTGTCTATGTTGTCTGTTGTCTATGTTGTCTGTTGTCTGTTGCATGTGTCTGTTGTCTGCGTTGTCTGTCGTCTGTTGTCTGTGTTGTCTGTTGTCTATGTTGTCTGTTGTCTGTTGTATGTGTCTGTTGTCTGCGTTGTCTGTCGTCTGTTGTCTGTGTTGTCTGTGTTGTCTGTTGTCTATGTTGTCTGTTGTCTGTTGTATGTTGTCTATGTTGTCTGTTGTCTGTTGTATGTGTTGTCTGTTGTCTATGTTGTCTGTTGTCTTTGTTGTCTGTTGTCTGTGTTGTCTGTTGTCTGTCGTCTGTTGTATGTGTTGTCTGTCGTCTGTGTTGTCTGTTGTATATGTTGTCTGTCGTCTGTGTTGTCTGTTGTATATGTTGTCTGTCGTCTGTGTTGTTTGTTGTCTATGTTATCCTTCTGTTGTCTGTCGTCTGTGTTGTCTATGTTGTATGTTGTCTATGTTGTCTGTTGTATTTGTCTGTCGTCTGTGTTGTCTGTCGTCTGTTGTATACGTTGTCTGTTGTCTGTGTTGTCTGTTGTCTGTCGTCTGTTGTATATGTTGTCTGTCGTCTGTGTTGTCTGTTGCCTATGTTATCCTTCGTCTGTGTTGTCTGTTGTCTATGTTGTCTGTTTCTGTCTCGTGGATAAAACTGATCAACTGCATGTCGCATCTTTTCTCGGCAGCAGAATCATAATCAGACATTTAGCACATTTTTAAGGAAACTCATTTCAGTGACGTCAGTTCATGCTAAAGATGATCTGTCAAATGCAGAGACGGCCGTTGAGCCAGCTGATCTCACTTGATCTGATGTCTGAAGCCTTTTTGCCAAATGGGTAAAAATGGGTACAATTCGATATAGATGCCTGTAATTATACGGTGCTTATAGCTGCTCTGTGATAATAGTGACAGTATATATAATTAAATGAAATTAATTAGCAATTCATGTGGAGCCACGGTTTCCAATGAATAAGACACGACGCCATAACCGACAAAAATAATAATAAACGGGTTTCCGTTGTCAAACCGAGTCTACTCACACACTATGTAATCAGCACTTATAATATAGGTCGTTAAAATATTATTCATTTATTTATACAATTCTTTAATGAATCTGCAATTATCCAAGATCAAAGAAGACTATAAAGAAGCAATATGTATTACTGTCATCAAATCCGCAATAGACTCTACACTGTGTATTATGCTTACACATTGTACAGGTACACTGTTTGTACATTGTACATGTATGTATATGTATGTCTATAGACTCTATATGTGTGTGCATAGACAGAGTGAAGTGGAGAAATTGCCCGGTGTGCAGATCTGCACGGGAAGGACTATAGGGTCTAAGCCTTAAGGAGTCTAAGGCGCATAGACCTATATACTGTGAATGCGCAATGAGCATTTCTTAGCATCCATGCATTTAAACGTCATATACAGGGTGGGCCATAAAGTCATAATCAAACCGCTTGCTCTGATAAACAGTGAACGCGCACAAATAACGAGTTAAGATTGAAATATGACGTTGATAAAAGGAGATTAGTTCAATGGCAAAAATTGTTCTGGTTTCATTGTGAAAGCCAATTGCCCACAAATCTCGATATGAACCCGATGGATTATCAAGTGGGGAGAGCAGTGCTGGAGAAACACCCCATTCTGCAACCAAAACCGCTACCCGTCCATATTTCAGTGCTACATCTTAAACTCTCATAAACTTGACAAACTCGCGAATATTTCTAATAGGTTTTAGGAGTTGGTAGTAATATTTTTTGGTCATTGTTGTTGCGTTTAAAATTTCAGACAAATCCTAAAAGTTTTGACCGAATTAGGACGCTTTTTGTTGTGTTCTACTGTTCATCGGGACACCGTATATGCTATAATAATTATTATGTGCGCACATGTAATAATGTAGGCTATGCATATTTTTGTACGTCAGTGTAGTGTGTACATAACTCTCTTCACGTGCGTATACGTGTCTACGAGGAAAATACCTATCTGGAATCTGCCATTGCAGAAGTATACCGGCATGCATTTCGGCACATATTTATATGTCGCCTTTTTGACGCAAGATCCTAAAGTCAGTGACGTAGGTAGTTCATAATTATACGCCTCATCCATCATAGGCAGCCTACGAAGGCCTGTCACCGTATTATAGGACGACGTATACGTCTTAATTGACGTCAGCGCTGAACATGGTACCTTGCATGGCGTCCCGCAGCCAGTCTATTCCAAGATGCTGCTGCTGCTGCTGCTACCGTCTCGTAGCGACAGCCATGGTAACCATCCACTTTGGAGTCGTCGCTCCTGTTAATCGCTGGCTTTTCAAGCAGCTGGAGGAGGTGACACGGAGGCTGGAAGCGACGGAAGCGGAAGCGGTCGATTTTTTCCGGTGAAAACGAGACCCAGACTCGAAACCGATTGGAAGTCGAAATATTAAACATCTTTGCGAAACGAACGATTGATTATTTGAAATAGCTTTGTAGATTGTTATGACGTCTAAACTGTGGAATTATTTTGTTTTGTCTCGAGGACTGGAAATCGAATAAGAATTAGGATGAACTTTCAGAAAAGGTAGAATTATAATTGTCTGATAATTTGCTCTAGATTGGACGTCAGAACAAACCATTAATAAATTACTTAAGTGAACCCGTGCCAAATTTGAAATTTAAGAGAAAACGTATTTAAATGAATATTATCGTCAGCCAATATAGACTGCAAAACTTACAACGATTAGGACGGAATTTCTTTTCAACTTTCGAATTATGATTTGAAAAATAAAGCAACAGAAAGGAGTTTATAAGAACAAATCGAGCCTCAGTCAGCTATAAAATTCTTCTTCACGTTACATCATGGAATGCCAGAGCGAGGCTGATGACGTCACATGTTTTCCCGCGGACGCAGCAGACGACCAAGAGACGTTGCAGCGTTACACGTACGTCGGTCTCCCTGAAGAGACGTTGTGGGGTCTGGGGGCGCTGTGCACCCTAACGACCCTTCTGTCGGTGGTCGGAAACATCAGCGTCATCGTCGTCCTGACGGTGGGCAAGCGGTCAAGGACAGACCTTTCGAAGTTCCTCATCAACCTCGCCCTCGCCGACCTCGTCATGGCCATCTTCTGCATGCCCTTCACCTTCACGACGGCGCTCAACAGCAACCAGTGGATCTTCGGTCGTCCGATGTGTACGCTGGTTCTCTACATGCAGACGGCTTCCGTGACTGCCAGCGTCGTCACCAGCACGACCATCGCTGTCGACCGCTACCTGGCCATCACCCGTCCGCTGAGGGCCAAGGCGGTCGTCACCGTCCACGGTCCCATCCTCGCCGGCATCTGGACGGTGTCGTTCGCCACCGCCGCTGTCCAGCTGTTTGTCGCCAGGACGGAGACGGTGGACATTGACCCGGACCTCCAGCTGACCGTCTGCCAGGAGGACTGGCCGGAGCCGAAGCAGTCGTGGACGAGAGGTTACACGATCTTCGTCTTCGTCGTCACCTATCTCTTCCCGCTCAACGTCATCGCACTCACCTACGTCATCGTCTGCCGAAAGCTGTGGACCCGGAAATGTCCGGGAAATGCCGATCATGCACGGGATTCAAATCAGCTGCGCTCGACTCGCAAGGTCAGTATAAATTTATGCTGTCTCATGAGCGCTCGTGAATAAACTGGTGCCCCACGCTTGACTTTCCGTTGACGATTAAGAAATTTTGAGATGATGATTGCGAAACTATGTAAACACGTGGCTTGTTGGTTGAAGTGATCGCATCGGTGGAGGCTTTCGTCCCATGCGTTAGTGTACGTTTAAGGATGTTCTTTCGCTTCCATTTAAAATATATTTAAATCAAGGCTTTGACCCTGTAGCACCGTGGACCACGACCGTTAAACGACGTAACGCCTATTCAACGGATATTTAAGAGCAGAGGGTCAAGGATCATACGATTGCTGTGGAAACATTTACATCTGCATTCACTGCTCTGTAGATGCGTATTTGCTGACATCAGTGGCAGTCGCTTGTAGACCGGATTGCTGAGGGTAGAGCTGCTGAGGAGAGACAAATGCCCCTGCATGCAGGAACCATCCAGCTTTCAGTGGTCCGGGCTCGCAGATATGTACAGCCTATACAAAGTCTAAGATTTATAACTTTCAGATATAATATTTCTGACACTTAGCAACACTTATTTTTTACTTCAAAATAGGGATTGGATAAAGTCTTAATTGTACTGAATATTGTATCGAAGAGTCGCAAGTAAACTTTTATTATTGCAACTTTTTTCTCATGACGCCTCAAGATAGATTAGGGACCAGCGCACGCGTTGCCTAGAGACCTGCAGAGGTTTCTCTCATCGGTCTTGTTTACTGCAACGGATTGATCGGCTCATCGATCAATCTCAGCTACACAATATCGATCATCATCTCAGGCCATCTCAGAGTTGTATGGTCCCGAGACAGTGCATGGGCCCGAGACAGTGTATGGTCTCGAGACAGTGTATGGTCTCGAGACAGTGTATGGTCTCGAGACAGTGTATGGTCCCGAGACAGTGTATGGTCTCGAGACAGTGTATGGTCTCGAGACAGTGTATAGTCTCGAGACGGTGTATGGTCTCGAGACAGTGTGTGGTCTCGAGACAGTGTATGGTCTCGAGACAGTGTATTACGGTCTAGAGACAGTGTATGGGCTCGAGACAGTGTATGGTCTCGAGACAGTGTATGGTCTCGAGACAGTGTATAGTCTCGAGACAGTGTATGGTCTCGAGACAGTGTATGGTCTCGAGACAGTGTATAGTCTCGAGACGGTGTATGGTCTCGAGACAGTGTGTGGTCTCGAGACGGTGTCTCGATATAGGAATTTTGATGTCTCGATCTCGGTCTAGGGGACCTATTGTCTCGGTCTCGAGATCGATCACTGTCTCGAATTTTTGGAAACTGTCTCGAAGCTGAAGTGTTTTTCTTTTGGAAACTCCGGATACGTAGTACTCGTGCGAACTGTCCCATTATTGCGTACTGTCGTGTGCCGCTGTCGTAAACAGAAAGCTAATAGACTTTATGCTAATGGACTATAGATACTATATGGGCAAGTTGGAAGCAACAACGACATCACAATAATAACGACATCATCATCATCTTCATCATCATCATCATCATCATCATCATCATCATCATCATCATCATCATCATCATCATCATCATCATCATCATCATCATCATCATCATCGTCATCATCATCATCATCATCATCATCATCATTACCATCATCATCATCATCATCGTTGTCGACGTCACCACAACCACTGTCATCATCGGATCACCATTACAATCGCGATCTTTATCATCGTCATCATCATCCTTAAAAGCAGCGACTGCATCGTTATCAGCATCAACAACATTATCACCATCCTAAACATCGTCACTTCAACGCTAATATAAGTCAATCTTTCTGCAAAGTCGTATAAATATTCGAAGAAGCTCCACAATTTCCGCATTAGGTGCATGCAGCGAGAAACCATATCAACTTTAAAAGGCGTTAATGGAATTTCTTCAGCGCCACACAGAGAGCTACGTCTGAAAAAAATCCCTGCCGCATTATTTCCTCGTTCGAAAGGAAGCTGTTTATGCGGAAAACAAGAACCGTATAATTTCCTGCTATGGAGGTTTAGCCCCATGGGACTCCACCACTGATATCGCACTTATAATGTAGTTCCCTGAAGGACCTCCTTGTGGTTTGTTCCTATAGAAGCAATGCTTTCATCAGGATGAAGCATTTTTAATATTGTGTCTTGATGTTTGGAAGCACTCTGTGTAGCACGGTTAAATAATAATTATAATTATGAAGTCTATTCCACTGCGTGGATGTTAATTTATGAGCTCGTTTACGTGAAGTATAATTATTAAACTGACTCAAGCAGAAACTGAAGCTAATATACAATCATAGACGATATTGTTTTTGATGCATGCGTTCTGGAGACTAGTCACAAAGCAAAGAAAAAAGTATATCCTATAGTGCTTGGATGGGCTTATAGGAAGAATACGTGAGATGTATACGTATTCCATTTAATACATAATTTATATATTAAACGTATATGCAATGCATTTACGCATTGATATATATAACGAATGCTACACACTCTCAGTCTCATTAACACTCAAGCGCATGTAGAGCAAATATATATATATATAATACATATGCGTATATATATAAAACTACCTATATATATATGTAAAGCAGATCACTATAATATATTGCTGCCGATATAATACGTGGACTTTGCAGTATCACATGGAAACACCTGCACCGTTTTTACATAGAGATGAGGAAGGATTTACTTTGCAAAGAGGTATATAGTATATTGTATATATATATAGTATATATAGTATAGTGTATATATAGAATATATATATAGTATATATATATATAGTATAAGTATATATAGAATATATATAGTATATATAGTATAGTATTATAATATATAGAATATATATATAGTATAGTATATATATATAGAATATATAGTATATATATAGTATAGTATCATCATCATCATCATCATCATCATCATCATCATCATCATCATCATCATCAATATCATTGGGCTCAATGCCCGTAAGAGTCCGACGCCACTCTCTGTCTGAGACTGTCTCGCATCATGCTGCCCAGCTTCAACATGTCCGGTCAGCAAGTCTGCTCCATACCATTAAGATCTTGGAGCAACTAAAGACCACTTTGCCTGAATGAAGAGAATATTGGGAGAGAGCTATATAATATTATCTAGGCATGAAGGACAACCTGGGTCAACTTATTCTTTAACTCTTTGGCAGCTAAGTTGTTTTTCATAAATATAGCCATAATTTGTTCATATACAGAAAAACACTTAAAGTCCGTGGAAATATTGACATGTCTTATATCATTTTGTTCGTATTTGATCGCTCAACAATATTATGTCTTGAAAAAGCAGATCAATTGACGTGTTTTTCTTAAAATCTATAAATATATTAAATTTTATTAAAAATAAAAATTAGATTTATAATATTAGAAATTAATTAAAAATCTATATGAGCAAAATAAAATGTAATGCAAACACTGCCAAAAGTAGCTACTTGTATGACAAGCTTATAGGAAACAGTGAAAGGCTAAAAAAATTGTATTGTGAATTTAATTTTAAAATGTTTTTATATTACTTCCACTTATAAGAGACGCTCAAATCAACAAAATATTAGGCCTGCAGAGATGTCGTATTTTTTCCCGAAAATGTCCAAACGTAGAGAATTTCTTTATAGATCCTATACAAAACTTGCTTGACTGATAAATCTTGTTTATAACTATGCAAATGGACCTAAATAAAAAAACAAATAAGCTACAGAGAAGTGATCAAATGATCTAATGTTTTTTCTAATCTATGATGAGTTCTGGTCTGAGGTAAATGTGCGGTCTTCAATTCCCGAAACCTTTGCAACATCTGGAATATTTGCTTGATACCCTATTATAGCATTTGTTGAACAATATAATTCTTTTTGTCTGAACTTGGCTGATGAAAAGAGATAATTACAGCGAAATGGTCAACGGCCAAAGTATACAAATGGCTGGGTATAAATTTTCACAAACTTACGGCCATAGTTTTCGTTTATAACTTCATCAAGCCATTGGGGAAAACCTATGTTAGGGTATTTTCTGATCCGTCTGCATGTGCCCAAGCGAAATATATAAATAGAATTCTAAATATATTTACATTATCCGAAAAAATGGTGCGTTTTTGTTATGCGGTCGAAATCGACCGCATTCGCCGCGAAAGAGTTAATCTGTTCAAATAAATTTTTAAATAATTTTTTTATAAATACGAAAAATGGACCATATTACACAACCCTGTGTCTAATATGGACCGACATGATAAATTTGAAAACATTTTTTTCTTAGTACAGAAAGTGGCCCATATTACACGACTTTGTGTGCTTGTATGAATGGCAGAAGCCCATATTACACATTCGATCACTGGCCCATATTACACACACTGGTATGCTTAGGGAAAATCCGTTATAGCGTGATCAACGAAAGTTTTAAATATCAAGATAGTTGCGTCTTTACATGATGAAGAAATTCCCTACCTTCTGAGACCAAAAGGTATAGCATAGCCTAACTCAAATAATATTTGAGTTATGCTATAAAAAATTTGAACTTCAGCAGCTGTTGTGTGGCTTAATATTATTAAGCCACACAACAGCTGTTGAAGTTCGAAATTTTTTATAAGAAATCTACATAAAAACTAAAACATTGAATAGTTTCGTGCGGAGGTTATGAGCATAGGGACACATTCAAAATAGAAAGTTGAAATCGGTGGACGGATTGTATCCCACAGTAAGAGCTCTCCGCAGACATGGTAGGTGGGAGAAACAGTCGAGGCCCATATTACACACTAGCCCATATTACAAGCCTTTCCCCTACTTATTGTCCGTAATAGATAGGCCTACATGACTTTTTATGCAGTCCAATACCACGGCGTTCGTACTATATACAATTATACATGTAGTATTTCTTTAATTATTAGGTTGCAGAATATTACGTATAACTTAATTATATATTTATGTATACCGTGTTCGTGTCAAGCGACAGTTGGTGGCGTGATCAAGTGCGTTTGCACCTGTTAACACGAGTCGTCGTAGATGAAAATTCGTAGAATCGACGACAGTCGGTCGGTGGAAAATTAGATGGAAGACACGAAATAGATTAAGATTTAAGGATGAAATGCAGCTGTAGTTTACACAACAATCTCATGCAGTCATGAGTGTACTTAAGATTTTCGAACTAATTCACTGGAATTATAACATTAGTTTGATTTAGAATCAGCATTTTAAGAGAGCTAATTAACATTAATAGAATCAGTAGGCTACTCGAATAAATTCTAGACTAATTAGAATTACTGTAGTTGCTGATGTCAGAAAAACTATATCCCTACACTCACATAGGCCTATATAAATTATATGTTTGTATGTGCACTTGTTATAGCGCCCCTTCAAGCTCTCTACTCAGAGGCGCTCCCGAATGCAGAGCGGACACTGCATCGGAGTTTCACGCCGAAGCGCTGAGCAATTGTGAGTGAAGGACTTGCCCAAGGTCCTTACGCGGTGAGGTGGATTCGAACCTCGAACCTTCCGGCTTCAAGGCAATGACGCCACCACTACACCACCGCGCCTCACATATGTAGCCTATTATTGTATGTTACAGTTAATCTATATAATAATGGCATAGGTATATGCGTATGTAGGCTAAAATTTAGAGTCTATATATATAGAGTATGGAGTTAGGTTGTGTTTTGAATGAAGAAATTATGTTTCAGGTGCAGCTAAAAAAAACTGCCGAAACTTTCGTTTTGTTTTCTTACTAGAAGCTAAAAACGTATGTAGCCTAGCTAAAAAAAAGTCACTTTCAAATGAATATTATTTTATTATCAAATTCTTTATTTAGAACTGGAGAACTTTTAATTAGAATTAAAATTGGCGAAGTTTTGTTTACTAACTAATTGGAATCGGAATTAATTATCAAGCTAAGTAATTGGTTACCCATCACAGATTAAGATTCAGAGTCTTTGTCGATCGTATAGGTCACTATAGGCTACGTTCACTTTTTGTGCAGGAACATTTCAACTATCCCATTGACCCGTTTACATGTCTTATAAAAGACATAGGCCTACCTGTATACCGAATTCCTTCCTAACTTTGAAATTCAAATTTCAGATCTCTCATTCCATGCAGTCTGACCCCGTTCGGAAACATTAAACAGCCATGTCATTGAGATATATTTGAGATTCCTGTTTCGCCTCACTGGCTCGCTTACTCTTAAAAACTTCTTAAATTCCTACCAACCTGCCTACACCAAAGTCACTCTATAGCCGATATATAATATATATATATAATATATATATATATATATATATATATATACTGAAACGGTCCTCAACTTGCTGTACATCGGACTATTCAATGAAAGTAAGCATACGTCGTGGCTGCTTCTGTCATTACCAATAAATATTTGGTCATAGCGAAGTCGTCATGCACATGCAGCTACATGTATATACATGTATGTAATAGTCTTGTTTGCGTCTTTTGGACATGTCTGCTGCAGCTGACGATGTCGTATATATATATATATACAGTTGATCTTGCATTAAACGCCTCCACTAGCTCTGCATGTCTTAGACCGCTGAATCTTTATAAATATTTAAATATAGATCCATATTAATGCATATAATATGCATGTATATGCGAGATCAGGGCTGCTTTTAAGGAATTTTTAGAACTGCACAACCCCTTCTTTTCTTCCCATCCTCCATGTCAAACTATAGCCTACTTCCAATCGGAGGACAATGGCCTTTGTCCTTAGTTTTAAGAAGTGCTTCTACAATTGCACAAATCCATTTAGAACTGCACATTTTGTGTACAACTGCACGTCAAAAAAGCCCTGTACGAGATTGAGTGTATGTGTGCGACGCTGTGCGTGTGTGTGCGTGTGCTTGTATCTGTGAATGTGAACGTGTGGGTTGCAAGACTGACCATAATAATTAATAGCATTGTGACTTGCTGTATATATATACAAACTGTGTTTAAAGTCAGTATATAACGTATACATGTACGTCGTCATCGCTGCTTCTGTCATCACCAATAAGCGTCTGGTCATAAAGTACAATCAGTGTCATCCATTCTCCAGACGGTGCTCTGGCTTTGTGTGTACATAACAAGACAAAATGACCTGTGGCAAAACACAATAACACGAGGCATCGAGGGAAACGCTAATTCATTCGGGCGCCTGTTCGATTGGAATGAATTGCGTTGAAGTAAACACACAATTTATGTTTCGGTGCGATTCTTGTTAGCGAGAACAAAATGTTCCTGTAAGAAAATGAAACGAAGCGCTGTCTATAATAAATGATCGGCAAGAAAAAACACCATCAGCCAAAACCAGAACGACGAAAATTAATCGTTAATTTAGATTTTAAAAATGGTGCAATATCGACAAAATTGAGAATTCTAAATTTCGTTGCAACTAATATATTCTACGATCGACACGGATTTTTGTCGGATTTTTTCAGAAAAAGACTAGAAGCAAAAGCATCGCTAGAAAAATGTCTAGTCAAAAGGTGCCGACGGTCTTTAGCGGTTGTCGTCCGCCCACAACAGCCGCTTTTCCCGCCTTCCCAAGAAACCTAAATTTCTCCCCCCCCCCCCACCATTAAGGGGGAGACTAGATTAAACACTTTCTACTGTGTGTGGGCCTTGAGGAAGTCCTTCACTTAAGATTTCTCAGCGCCGTCGTTGATGGTTAATTGTGGCATCAATTGGCGATTGACGAGCGCATAACTAATAGTAACGTCAATTAGAAATTAGCAATATTATTTATTATGCGCTATAATCATTGGACGTGCACGTCTGTTTTGAAATGTAGATCTACTCATGTTATAATTATACTGATCGTCTTCATCTTTCTGGTCCCAAGACTAGGACTGCAAGTTCTTGTCTAACATCGGGAGTTGGCTGTGGTTGTTCCATCGTTTTCGAATGATCTTCCTTTCTTCCGCGCTAACGGCTAAACTTAGTGACTGCAGGCTCATCCTCATCAGTCTATCATTCATTTAAAGCATCTACTTTTCCCGAAGCTTCTGCACGAAGAGCGCCCCTCATTAGTCATTCTACAAGAGGCGCTATATAAATCTATAGATACAATACAATACAATATACTGCACGCGTCGGTCAACAAGAGTGATTTCCATGTCCTGCGGAGCTTGTTTCATCCCGTTATCAAACGTCGCTGCAACCTTCGTCCGAGAGCAGCTCATATTATTTTTAATTAGGCCTACAGGATACAAACAATGCAAGATAACCAACTTCATATCTATTATAGGATATATGTCCTATATGAGCTTGCTCAATAAATGACCAGTTAACAATAATTGATCCATACAGTCAGTGGCGGCGCCAGCTTTACAATTTCGGCAGGTCGCGTCAGGGTCACGGAAGACATTTGGCAGGTCGAAGAAAGTGATGATTGAATTTGAAGTCAGGCCGCACCCTAGGGCGTGCGGGGCCCAGGACACCAATAAGAAAATGTTGCTTTGAGCTTGATGATGATGGTGCTCTGCCCGAAGGCAGGTTCATTGGTTTTTACGCCCCTGGGGATGAGATGAGTGAGGTGGTTTCCCGTTGCCTTCCTCACAGACAATGATGGGTAAGCAACTTGCCCAAGGTCGCTCCTCAGCAGCTTGCGCCTCTGCGTCCCACACGTGCTAGCCCGAGATATCTAAATCTCTGAATGTCAACTCCCAGCCCGGGGCTTGAACCGCAGTCCGTTGCAATGTAATGTAAATCTTCGAGAATTTCTCAGCGCCCACAAAAGCCACGTCAGGGAGACCAGCTTATTCACCGGCGCTATATCAAATCAAGTCCGCAATAGCCAGAGCTGCCGTTTTCGTTCCGGTGCCAGGTCAAAATCCGGGAAGGTCAAGCCGAGGAGACAGCGTGGTGCTACGGTGGTTGTCGGTGATGGTGGTGGTTGGGTGATGGAACCTGATTGGAATCTGGATAGGATAGGTTGAAGAGTTCGGTTTTCAGTCGTGAATGGAATGCAGCAGAGGAGAGTGCAAGGAGAGTGCATCATCATCACCACCACTGCAAGCGGAGGAGAGGTTGCAACCAACAGACGAGTGCCGCTCTCGCTTACCGGTGTAGCTAACTAGGCTTTGAGCTTATTTCCTGCCAATACGGTATTGGCAATAGGCCTATCATGTGTTGATCTACAAAAATAGAGCATATTCGAAATAAAACTGGTTAATGAACACAAGATGTAAATCAGGCCCTTAACACGAAGGCTACTAGCATTTGCTGCGAAAGCAAAAGGCCCTAATAATTAGGCAATTGTGTTTCACTTTATTATCTGAATAGGTTACCTAGACTAGCCTAACTTATCAGACATCTCCTTTGAACTCGATATAGGCTAGGCCTACATGGATTAATTGAAACGACAGACAACCCCTACTAGATGCCCGGGAAACTGCGAAGCAACGACTGAGTGGGTTCGTCGGTTGGCGATTTATAAATGTCCGGTGGACCAAATTAACGTCCGCAGTATCTTTCGAAGGCATTCCAAGAACATCATCCACATCATTGTCTCTCAAGTCTTCTGCGTTTTCAACATTTACACAACAAGCATCGTTTTACATCAAGTAGGCCTACACCTTCACCTTCGTTAATACCATCGCCTAAAAATCCACCGATTTCGGCATCAGTCACACGTCTGGCTTAATCCACTTTCAGCCCAATTTGTTTCCAAATAAATTCTCAATGTTGCAGCGTCTCGTTCTTATTTATATATCTGTTTCTGTGTTTATATATATCAATCAATCAATTCAATTCGCTTTATTGCAACCAGAAAACAAGATGACATAAAAAACAGAAAATATGCATGCATTGGCTACAAAGGGGGGCCCTAAAGGGATTGACATCCCGTAATATTATATTTTAAAAATCAGTGATGCTAGTTGCACGAAGTAGGCCTAACGGACGACCGACTATTTTTTCTTTCTAGTTTTCTACAGATCTTTTAGGAGGTAACGGCGGCAATCCGGAAAAGTTTTAAAGTTTAAAACATAGAGTTATATTGACCTACTAGATAAGAGCAGACGTAAAAGTAAGTTAGATCTGATAATTGCACTACATCAATTATAGTGAACGAAAGTGGTGATGAAAATTTGATTTTTCATTTCAGACTCTTAAATAGGCCTATATGTAAAGAAGATATTAAAAATTCCAAAGTTTTTTGGCAGGTCATTAGGCAGGTCGCGAGCAAAATAGGTAGGTCAAATGACCTGCCGCGACCTGCCGTATAACGCCGCCACTGCATACAGTACTTTATTAACTCTTTCATTTTATCGTGTAGCCTAACCGTGTTTCGGCTTGTCAACCTGATTTTCTATTAAACGTATATATATATATATACGTGTATTATACGTATATACAGTATATATTATATATATATATAGTTGCATTTGCAATAATTATATTGTATGGTGTGTTATGTAACTTATGTGGAATGTTGTTTGGTATGATAGCTATTTGTATTGTAGTCGTGTTATCTAGCAATCGGATATTGTTGTTGTGGCGATAGCGCTAGGGCCTATATAAGTGGATGACTGAGTGAATTACTGACAGAATGAATTAATGAGAGAAAGAGTGAGTGAATGATGACTGATTGGTTGATTGATTGATTCACTGGTTGATTGATTGATTCACTGGTTGATTTACTGGTTGATTGATTGATTGATGATTGATTGATTGATTGATTGATTGATTGATTGATTTACTTGTTGATTGATTGATTGATTGGTTGATTGACTGGTTGATTTACTGGTTGATTGATTAATTGGTTGATTTACTGGTTGATTGATTGATTGGTTGATTGATTGATTGATTGATTGATTGATTGATTGATTGATTGATTGATTGATTGATAGATTCAATAGACGACTAAAGTAAGTTACGCCTCAGTCTGTTTCAGTAAGCCCTTTAATGATTTCAACGATTCGATGATTGTGTTATGTATTACACTCATAAGCTTACTTATGCTCTGAGCGTAGACATGGTCCGACTCTTAAGTCGGGAGAGTTCTTGCGTCCGAATGTCATCAGTTTCTGCTCAAGATTCCGTAGACGCGCGTTGAAAAGACATTTTCTACAGACCACATCAATGACTATACTGACTCTTTCATCTCTCGTCCACAGAGTCTGCAGCAACCCCCTCTCCAGCCTCTCTCCCCCCACTCCGACCTCCCTTCCCCCACTCCAGCCTGCCTTCCCCCACTCCAGCCTCCCCCACTCCAGCCTCCTTCCCCCATCTCCAACCTCCCTCCCGCAGATGCTCAGCATCAATTTATTCTTCCTTCGGAAAGGAAATTGATGGGTTGTCCATTAAGTATCTTTTTGTATGGTCACCAGATGGCTCGTTTTTGCACTCGATGAAAAACGTCCAAGACACGATTGCAAATTTCTGGCCACGCATTAAAGTAATAATAAAGTCTTCGACGAATGAGAGCCGTGGGTGTACATGTATGTTCGTAAGTAACATCTCTAATGTGCATGGACGATGACGACGAAACTTTATCGCAGTCCGGCGGATAATTAATAGGAGATTGAATGAGAGAGCAGGGAATCTGGGTTTCGCTAAGTAATGGGACGAAGTGAGATGGGCGGCATGGAGGAGAATTTTCCCAGAATGTTGTTCTGTTTAGATACATACACGTATGTATGTATGTATGTATGTATGTATGTATGTATGTATGTATGTATGTATGTATGTATGTATGTATGTATGTATGTATGTATGTATGTATGTATGTATGTATGTATGTATGTATGTATGTATGTATGTATGTGTGTATGTAATGTATCCCTCCTTAGCAGTTTAAAAGACGTCAAAAGTCATTCAGCTTGCATGTAAGCAAATGGATTGAAAAGTCTCTTCAACACACGTCATACTATAACAGTGAAAGAAAGAACTATTTTAGCGCCAGACTATACACTGCATATAAAATATGGATAGACTGTTGGCGTCTTGTTTCTGGACGCCTTGTCTGGTCGGTATGCTCACATTGCTGTCTACACTGGACGAAACTTGCATACCCCACTTGGACCACTTCCCACTACATTATGCATACACGAACACACACATACCCATACGCATACACACACACTCTCACACACGCGCGCGCACACACACACAAACACAAACACCCCCCACACACACACACACGCACATACACACGCACAAAATCTGGTCGCATCGTTAATGGAACTGGTATTCCTATTCATTCCACCCGTCACAACAACATAATTGTCATAGGATTTGAACGATCCTGGAAAATCCTAGAAAATGTCGAGCACGGCTGTGTCATATACGCTGTAAGTTGCAGAAACCTAATAAGAAGTCGAATTTTCGCAACGCATTGAGCGCCACACGTACAGCGTTATTAAGACGCGCTAAGACGCTAATGCCACGCAGCAGTAAGACGTGGCTTTCGTCCTAACTAGCTTTTCTTAATTCCTTCCATTTCTGTAATGCATCTGGCCTTGCTACTCTATTGATTGTGGCTTTACCTTACTAGAGTCGTCTAACGTCATATGGTATTAGAAAAGTAATTAAATCAAATCAAATAATTTATTTTGGTTGCATATCAAGCTTAAAGCTGTAGGCCCTATGTACGACATCAATGACTACATGGAGACAAAGGATCCGAGTGGCTGACCCCTCCACAGCGAGGGATTAATCCTAGCCAGAAGGAAAAGAAGAAGAAGAAGATAAAGTATAGCCTAAGCTTAGTAGCACCAGTGGCGGCGCCAGGGGGGGGGCTGGAGGGGGCTAAGCCCCCCCTAAATGCGGCTCAGCCCCCCCAAAGCAAAATGCGGAAAATGTCTTTAACGGCTAATTTCGTAATAAGAAAACTAGACAATCATCAACGGCATCGAAATCTATTTGAGAATAAAGTTAGCGACTTCATTTCTTGGCCTCTGTCTATGAAAACGGGTGACAAGTTTGCACTCTTACCTTTTGACCATACAACAGGACAGGGTTGTCGAAATTGTCGATGAAACATCATGGCTCTTAGACACCTCGTTTCAGATTGAAACCGTTTTATAAGTATTAGACGTATAGTAATATCGAAATTGTCTAGTCCTTCAAAAAGTGGTGCAAAGCTGTATTTTCTCTTGATTTTTCGCATATTTCACAAAATTAATCATCGTCACAAAAGAATGTTTAGGGTTTTATCCCTCCTGCAATCAACTATATAATCATAGTGTAGATGCTTACGCCAGTGGCGTCGTCAGAGGGCTAGGGGTTACATAGCCTCTAAATGCGGCTCAGCTCCCCAAAGCAAAAAACAGAAAATATCCATTACGGCTTATTTCGGAATAAGAAAGCTAGACAATGGTCAATGGCATCGAAATCAACTATATATACAATATTATATATATATATATTAATATATGTATATTAAGTTGTTTAGGTCATTTAATCCGTTGCATAGCAAATGCTACAAATTTAGTGAACCAGTTTTGTTGCATTTAGTAGCTGCCCTGTGTAAACCGTTTCTTCTTTAGGGAATGGAAGCTGTCAACCTTCCCAAAAGTGAGCTGAACTATTTAGAGTACACTTACAGCTCTGCAGTATGTAAAATTGTTAAAGTCTCCCATAGTAGTGGTGCATCTGTACTGCACATCATGCATGAAAATAATATTACAGACTGCTTGTTATCCAGAATATTGCGTTTTGAAAATGCCTTTGACACATCAATGTAGTTGTCAGATTTGCGTCATGTTTCTCTTACACACCTCAACTGTGCGCGCTCTTGTTATTTTCGGTATAATAATTATTATATTCTTGTTGTGTATACTCCCACTGTCTCGGAATGTAGGCCTACGTTTGATATAATGGTCAACTAAAAAGTCTTAGTGCTATTAGCATATACATTGAAAACATTTGTGTTCAGATAATTATATATATATATATATATATATATATATATATCCATAAAATAATTGTGTGCATAATTTTATCTAAGCATGCATATTTTTGTATTAAGGAAACTTAAACTGTTTTCTGTCATTAGTAATATGCAGGCAGCTAATTATAATAGTGTCCTGTGAATGCTCTTGGACACCTTTATCGTGATTTATTTTTATTTGTGATTATTTTAATTCAATGTCCAGGGTAATAGTCTATGGTTGACTTTTTATACGATTATACTGAAATGCACACCATTGTATTGTGGAATTTCTGAATATTAATGCGCTGTTGGACACCTTTATTGTGATTTATTTTTATTTGTGAATATTTCAAATGAATGTCCAGGGTAACGGCCACTGTTGTCATAGAACCTGGTCAAATCGGATCCATCCATTATTGTGATTACTTTTTTATTGTAAAATTTCTGAGTAATAATACTGTGTTGGACACCTTTATTGTGATAACTTGGAACTCGAGTCCGTGTCCATGGCCGACTTTTTATACGATAATACTGAATTACACACCATTTTATTGTAAAATCTATAAATATTAATACTGTGTTGGACACCTTTATTGTGATAACTTGGAACTCGAGTCCGTGTCCATGGCCGACTTTTTATACGATAATACTGAATTACACACCATTTTATTGTAAAATCTATAAATATTAATACTGTGTTGGACACCTTTATTGTGATAACTTGGAACTCGAGTCCGTGTCCATGGCCCACTTTTTATACGATAATACTGAATTGCACACCATTTTATTGTAAAATTTCTGAATATTAATTCTGTGTTGGACACCTTTTATTGTGACAACTTGGATCTCGAGTCTGTGTCCATGGTCGACTTTTTATACGATTATACTGACTTGCACACCATTGTATTGTGGAATTTCTGAATATTAATTCGGTGTTGGACACCTCTTATTGTGATAATTTAGAACTCTTGTCAACGTGGTTTTTGAGTGCTTGCATATCGGTATGTCAAAGACAATAGGGACTTTACATTACCTCACTGTCTGCACCACATAGCTACTCGGGCTTCTGTGTGCTCACGCACTGTATATACTGTATCGCCCTTGCTCAGCTTGGTCACCAACTCAGCTCAGATGACTGAACTTTCGGGGTATGGTACAGTGCGGGCACGGCATAGACTTTACGCGGACGCGTTTGAGGACCTCTTTTGCCACCTTAGTTGGACACCTTTGTTTATGATAATTCGGAACTTGATGTAGGATTGCGGCCGGATACACCAAAAATCAAAAACCTCAACAATTATTGCTGACTTCGTTTGAATAACCCACTCAATCTCCAACTACATCTTGCAATGTGGAGCGCGTTTGTGCCAGTGCACAATTTCTTGTAAAACCCTTGGTCGGTATGTGCTTCGTTCATGCATTCGGCACTCGCAGCTTCGCGCGATTGCAATATGACCGCCCTGGGAAGAAAATGTTCTAGTTGCGTCTCTGGGAGGGAGGAAGGTTTGGGGCTTCAGCCCCCCCAAACCTGAAATCCTGGCGCCGCCACTGAGTAGCACCACTAAGAAATTAAAAGTAGAGTCAAACAAGAGACCCTGAAGGGGTCTTACGGCCTCATTCTATGTAGGATCCCTAATAGATAAGTAAGTAAGTATGTTCTTTACTTATCCATCTGTTCATTCGCTCTTTGGCTTACATGAAATGAAGAATTAAAGAGCATTTTGCTAAACCTTTTTCTTCATAAAGTTATTACTTCATCCGTTCGATCTTGCGGTCTTGGACGCATTGAATATAGGGGGTCCATGAAGGAGGGAGGGACGTTATAGTGTTTTGCAACACCTCATCTCACCTGATTTTATCTTATAGGGCCTACCATCAGTTCATCTGCACTCAATATGCATCATTAACACTGTCTCAGTTACCTTACTCTACCTTACTTTCATGTGCTTTATCGTAGACAAATCCAGCTCCTTACACGTCGTTTTACCTCATCTTATACCATACCTTGTTTTGCTTAAATACCTATAACCTCATCTTATACCATGCCTTGTTTTACTTAAATACCTATAACCTCACCTTACCATACCTTGTTTTACTTAAATACCTATAACCTCATCTTATACCATGCCTTGTTTTGCTTAAATACCTATAACCTCATCTTATACCATACCTTGTTTTGCTTAAATACCTATAACCTCATCTTATACCATACCTTGTTTTGCTTAAATACCTATAACCTCACCTTACCATACCTTGTTTTACTTAAATACCTATAACCTCATCTTATACCATACCTTGTTTTGCTTAAATACCTATAACCTCATCTTATACCATACCTTGTTTTGCTTAAATACCTATAACCTCATCTTATACCATACCTTGTTTTGCTTAAATACCTATAACCTCACCTTACCATACCTTGTTTTACTTAAATACCTATAACCTCATCTTATACCATACCTTGTTTTGCTTAAATACCTATAACCTCATCTTATACCATACCTTGTTTTGCTTAAATACCTATAACCTCACCTTACCATACCTTGTTTTGCTTAAATACCTATAACCTCATCTTATACCATACCTTGTTTTGCTTAAATACCTATAACCTCACCTTACCATACCTTGTTTTGCTTAAATACCTATAACCTCATCTTATACCATACCTTGTTTTGCTTAAATACCTATAACCTCATCTTATACCATACCTTGTTTTGCTTAAATACCTATAACCTCATCTTATACCATACCTTGTTTTGCTTAAATACCTATAACCTCACCTTACCATACCTTGTTTTACTTAAATACCTATAACCTCATCTTATACCATGCCTTGTTTTACTTGAATACCTATAACCTCATCTTATACCATACCTTGTTTTGCTTAAATACCTATAACCTCACCTTACCATACCTTGTTTTACTTAAATACCTATAACCTCATCTTATACCATACCTTGTTTTACTTAAATACCTATAACCTCTTCTTACCATGCCTTGTTTTACTTAAACACCTATAACCTCATCTTACCATACCGCACCTCACTACACGTCACCACACGTAAGGTTTCTCACCTTATCTTATCTTACCCTATCTTACTCTATTTTACCCTATCTTACCTTGTTTTACTTTATCTTACTTCACCTTACTCCACCTTTCCCTCCTCTCGCACATACGATTCTTTCCATACCTCACATCAACCTACACCATCCTTACCATACCTTCTTTGCCGATTCTACCATGCCCACCTTACCTTTCTTGCCTTGCCCTCGTTACATTTCTTACATTGCCTTCCTTGCCTTTCTTACCTTGCCTTCTTTACATTTCTTACCTTGCCTTCTTTACATTTCTTACATTGCCTTCCTTGCCTTTCTTACCATGCCTTCTTTACATTTCTTACCTTGCCTTCTATACATTTCTTACATTGCCTTCCTTGCCTTTCTTACCTTGCCTTCTTTACATTTCTTACCATGCCTTCTTTACATTTCTTACCTTGCCTTTTATACATTTCTTACATTGCCTTCCTTGCCTTTCTTACCTTGCCTTCTTTACATTTCTTACCTTGCCTTCTTTACATTTCTTACATTGCCTTCCTTGCCTTTCTTACCTTGCCTTCTTTACATTTCTTACCTTGCCTTCTTTACATTTCTTGTATTGCCTTCCTTACCTTTCTTATCTTGCCTTCCACACTTTCCTTTTTACCTTCTTTACCTAACGCTACCTTGCTCCATCTCACCTCATACGCCTCACCGTATACCTGATACCTTTAAATTATACCTTCTCACTAACCTGAAATAATAAAAACGACTTCTGTTCAGATCGTGAAGATGCTCGTAGCCGTCGTGGCGATGTTCGGCGTCTGCTGGCTTCCTCTTCATCTCTTCACCATCCACCAGGACATCGACGGCAGCAGGGCTCCACCCTCCCACGACGACAACGACACCTGGGATGCTGCTGCTGCTGCTGCTGAGGCAGGGCCAACCGGTGAGGATGATGGGGATGCGGACGACAGACGATTCGCTGTCTTCATGATGGTACACTGGCTGGCGATGTCCAACAGTTTCGTCAATCCCATCATCTACGGTTTCCTGAACGATGCATTCCGGGTAAACTCATCTCAGTGCAATGCACTTTCTTAAGTAATTGGCATAATAATTATGAGGGTGGCCAGGCCTCTCCCTCACCGTCTCTTCTTCTCACTGACAGTGTACGATTAGTGTACCCAACTACTATAGAAATCTCGAGCAAGTAAAAGATAATATTCAACTCAATGATGTGCAATTCCACAGGGTAGGTCATGGACGGTGTCCATGCACTTGTTTTAAAATCTGAACGCCATCCAGTCACTTATTGGCGAGCACTGACTGGAAAAGTAAGGGGCGTCCATGCACTTCTTTTTCCACACTTTAGGCACTGCAGGGTACCATTCAAGAGAAAACAAAACAACACTATTGCATGGATGCTACACTGTGTAATACAATACAATAAGGTGCTCCTCGATAAAAGGCATATCACTATTAGATATGTTACAATTATTGCAGTGCAAAACAGTAAGATTCTACTCAATAAGAAACAATTTATTGCGATTAGTTACAATATAATTATAGTGTAATACAAATTACAATATACTACAATGCAATACAACAAGATGCTACCTGTTAGGAAACAATCAATACAATTGAATACAATATTTGTTTAGTTATTTATTAATTACGGCAATTTAATATAGGGCCCCTTCAAGGTGCGCTCCCAGCCCAGCGGCCCCAGGCCCGATCGAATAAAACGGTCTTAAGAACATTGAAAAGGCAATATCGGGGCTGGTCATAGTGTTTCTAAAGAGCTATTATTTCGGTTTTTTTCTAGAGCATGATTATAGTTTTACAGCGATTACAACTAACGTCTTCCATCCTACTCTAGTCGATAAGTTAGTGTTAATTGGCCACACCACCCATGCATGCAGTTGAATCAAAGCTGAGCCATAGTAAAGAGTGATTACACTATGTAACACGATTTTTGTTCCTGGGCAATGAGTGTAATTTCTTGGTTATTTGTGCCTCAAAAGTATAGGAAATGGTCGTTATTCTGTTTAAACTTTGCTTTTGGGGACAGGAGAATGATATTTTAAAGAAAACAACTATTTCCACAGCAAACGAGCGAATTTGTTTGTTTTTGTTCACGTAAAGGCAGAATAAAACTATATAGGTCACAAGAAACCACAAAATGACTCCAAAGCAACATGTATCAATACTAGAATGATAAAAAATTGCCCACCCGAAATTTAGAAATGCGTAGTTTTTCGAGATTTACAGTTATACTGTAAATCACTTTCACGAATGAGCCCCCAGATGTAGTCTCCCATCATGTTCTCATTGTACTCTCCTTGGTAGCGACGTTCAAAGTCTAGTATATCCTGGTGGAAGTGCTCGCCTTGGTCCTCCGAGTATATGCTCCCATGTTCTTGAAGTTATCAAGGTGAGCATCAAGGATATGAACTTTCAGGGACGACCTGCATCCCATTTACTGTAGTTCTTCACCAGAGTCTCAATTAACCAGCTCTACATAGTTTTCGGCTTTGTTACTGCCCAGGAAGCCTCTAAAGAACGCTACACAGCTATTCCAAGCCGCTTTCTCACTCCTAGAAAGCATCTGGTAGAAATCCTTACACTCCATGATTCTCTTTATCTGTGGGCCGAAGAATATACCAGCTTTGACCTTTGCCTCAGATAGCTTAGGGAAGAAACCTTGAAGGTATTTGAAAGCTGCCGATTCCTTATCCAGAGCCGTGACAAATTGCTTCATTAGGCCCAATTTAACATGCGATGGTGGCATCAGCACTTTCCGAGGATCCATCAGTGGCTCCCACTTGACATTTTTGCTACCCACATTGAACTCGGACCGCTGGAGCCAGTCCCGCTTGTGGTAGTGCGCCTTTTGTCTCTGCTGTCCCAAAGGCAAAGGTAGCAAGGAAACTTTGTCCGAACCCTTGCAGGCCCATCAGGATTGATACCATTTTGAAGTCTCCTATATGACATCCCAGCCGTACTCATCGAACTTCAAGGCGGCTAACAAGGTTTTCACGCTGTTGTAATCCTCTTTGAGGTGTATACCAAGTGAGCCAGAGGAAGAGACGGATAGCCTACTTGTTCCCATTATGGAGTACCGTAGCACGGCTTTGAGGCTCCCAGATGAACTGTCAATGAAGAGACGCCACTCGTTCGGGTTGCAGTCGATTCCAATTTCCCGAAAAAGACCGGTCACGTTGTGACAGAAGCAGAGTCCATCTTGACTGGTAAAAAAGCTTGAAAATGCTTGATAACGCTTCCTCTGATCTGCGATTTGAACACTGTCATCCAACAGGTTTCACTGCTTGAGTCTAGACGTCAAAAGTTCTGCATTGTACTTGTTGAGACCCAGATCTCTGATCAGGTCGTTGAGGTCTTTTTGGTTTGGATAGTACGGATTTTTGCCATGAGCTAGAAAATTATAGTCTGGATCTAAAGCGTCTTCATCGCTTTCTGATTCTGATATACGTTGTTCTTCTGAAGGCGACTGGTTTCTATCCAGAACAGTGGGTACAAGAAGCTCAGGGCTGTGTGGCACTGGAGCCTTGGATGAAGGAAGGTCGGGGAAGTATGATAGGAGCTGCATTCTTTCCAGTCCGACGTTTGGAATTGGAAGGATACACCATGCAGAAGTAGCAATTGCTTGGTTGTTCAGTGGGTTCTCGCCAGATTCTTGGTATTGCAAACTTCATGGCTCTCTTTATCCCTCTGTACCATCCTCCGCAAGAAAGTACAGAGATGGGCCTAGCAGAATGCGTCAGCCGGATACTTGCAGCCTATTGATGCCATAATATGGCATCAAGAGGCTGCAAGTATCCTGTAGACACATCTCATATTATGAGTTGTGTCTACAGGCTATGCACCTAGTCAGACGTACACCTAAACTGAAGTGCATGGTAGGCTCAAGGCATCTTTATTTATACCACTACCTGTAGCTATTTATAGGTGTGGAAGGTTCTTGCACATTCTAGAATATTCCCAGAAGTTCACAAAAGCTGTACAACTACTCCGAGTTAACACATGAATTTCAATGTACCGAAGAAGCAGTTACATTTCAGAATAATCAATCTCCTGGCTTGAAAAGCAAAGTCTTTGGGGTATAATGGCAATTTTCTATACTTTTGAGGCAGAAGCAATCAGGAAATAACATTTAATACCCAGGAACAAACAAAAAGTAAAATTTTGTTACGTAGTGTTATCGACTGTTTCAAGTGTATCATGGGCAGCGGCGATTCACGACGTGTACGTATAAGAGTTTCCGATCCATAATTATTATTCTGATGACGTGAAAATCAAGGCTGCAGCTAAGATGGCTTAAAAAGATGGTTAACCGTGAGAGAAATCATAAATGCAATTATTACTGCAATTGCCTGATACTTTCGAAAAGCAGATATAAGATGTCGAGAATTTTTTCTGGATAATTTGCGACGATAAAAGATGAGAGAGCGGCAAGGCTAGGTAGAAGTTCGAAAAATTTTCCCCGCTGTATGATTGCATTTTTTCTGATGAAGGCAGAATATGTCGCGACAGTAGACACGATCTATTCGACTAAACTGTCAAATCGAAACAGAAAATGTCTAGACCGGTAAACAATCTTCGTTTCATTCGAAAATGACTTAATTATGATTACAATTATTCACAGCTGCAGGCCATAATATGAACGGATGATCAGAAGTTATTACAGAAGTCGAATTTAACTGTCGGCAGCCATGCAACGCGGCCATCACGACCTACTATTGAGTTTGTCAACTCCATCTGACGAATGGAAGGTTGAGTGAACCTCTTAAATGGTAGCGGGAAGCGATCCGGCTTCCGTGCGCTCATCGTTCCAACGTTTTTATCATGTTAGCTGCATGCCCCGAATTATTGAGACAGACGTATTGCGCTTTGACGCTACCGAAATCAAATGGAGTTCGTACTCTTCACCGTCGCATAACGGTGTCCTCGGCGTGTGACCCCCTGGGACTCTGGCTTGGTATAGATGCCAACAGGGCTGTAATCAAGGGTATATATACGCGGGTATACGGCATATACTTACCTCCGGGAAAAACGTCATCGTATACTCACCGCCTAAAAACCAGGGTACACGCGGGTATACAGCGTATACTCACCTCACAAAGAGCGTGTGGGTATGCGCATTAAAGAGGGAAATGATATTTAGATGTATTTTTCACGAAATTCGGAGCGAAAGACCAAAAAAGGTCATCAGGTTTTCCGGACGGCAAAAAGGGGGAAATTTTGGGCGGATGACTAAAAAAGTCCTAAGATTTTTTGGACGGAAATATTGGGAACTTTTCAGGTCACCAGAAATTTCGCACCCGAAAAAAGTCGATTTTTTGGCCCGGTCAGCGTGCATGTAGGCCTACTCACATCAAAATTTACCAGTAGGCCTACAGCCCTGGATGTCAGCCAAGCAACCTTGCGGACTTCGTTTTATGTGGACCAACATAGCCGGAGAAATCTGGGAAGGAGGGAACTCTGAGAAACTCGTCTGACATTGATAATTATATTAACATCGCTTGATCCGCAGGTCACGTGGTTTTCGTCTGGAGTATCAACTGTAAAAGAAATGATTGATTGAAATCTGGTGACGCCAAACAGTAGACATCCAATAATTTAGCTAATAGAGTTACACAACGAACTTAAAACGAATTTTTTCCTTCCAATCTGTATGATAATGAATTATTATTATAGTTACGTCAATGATCAAAAGCTACAGTGCGATATAGGACCTATTGCCGCTGGTGCAGTTATCGTGCTGCCGTCTGTAGGCTACGTCTGCCTGACTTAGGGCCTACGTCTGTATAGATTTTATTCTCCAACAAGCGCGGCTATAGTCTGGATTCACTTTTCTATGCCTACTGTTTGTTTTCCTTTTTATTCGGTTACTATATATATATATATATGTATATATATATATATACAGGGTGGGCCAGCATAAATGTCCCGACTTTGCACGCGTATAACTTCGCCAATTTTTAACATTTATTTATACTTTATGCATCAAATTAAAGGTATTTCACTCTAGTATTATCTCTAAAAAGGTCGAACTGATACTAGTCTAGGTTTTAATTTATATGCCTGGAACAGCGCTAGCTACCATATTTTGTTGTAATTTGTGACGCAACCTGGCGCCGTTGACAAACGATGATCGCGTTTCGATCTTAATTTTACGAACTGATAAGGGATTTAATTCGTTTGAAATGATTAACGAATATTCTAACAGAGGATGGAATAAACAATACCTTGTATTATCTGCTACGGAAAATTGATAAAACAGGACTTTCTACTCGCAAACCATGGGAATCGGAGCGCACGGCGCTCACATCCGCTAACATTGCTCGTGTGTCCGCGTACATTTGCAGTCAAGGCAATGAACAGGGCAGGCCCTGCATGCAAATTCAGCGCAAAACAGGCCGTCTTAGAAGCACTGAATAGCGTATTGGAAAAGATTATAGACCTAAAGTTAAAGTAATTTGTCGACGAGAAGTCCCACGAACTCTCCAGATCTTACGCAAAGAAACGACTGGCAGCGTGCAAGCGTCTGAAGCAGCGCATGGCAGTGCACGGCTGTTGGCAAAATTGAAAGGACGCGGTTTTGCGATTAGAATATATTCATGGTAGGGACCCTACAAACACTCAAAATGATCGTGTCTACGCGCGTTTTAGCAAAAAACGATAGAATTTTCCCGGGAAACGGCGTCATAATGCGTCAGTAATGACAAAAAACGGTGGCTAGCGCTGATCCAAGTATATAATTAAAACCTAAACTAGTATCAGTTCGACTTTTTTAGAGTTAGTACTAGAGTGAAATACCTTTAATTTGATGCATCAAGTATAAATAAATGTTAAAAATTGGCGAGGTTATACGCCTGCAAAGTCGGGACATTTATGCTGGCCCACCCTGTATATCAGAGTAGTAATTAATATATAAGCAAGACCCTGAAGTCAGCGAGAATGATAATATAAGCTAGCTGCTTACACAGAGGAACCTAAATGGATCGTGGGCCCCACTATCCAGGGCCCCTATGCAGTAGCTTATATACATAAAGGAAGCGGGACAGTGGCGTAGGCCTACCGAAGCAATATTAGGCAACCGACAAAAGACGATGCTGCTAGACAACTAAAAAACAACAATTCTTAACTAATGACTTAGGTAATGGTTAGGCGGAATCACGTACCAGAAACCAGAACTATTATTTTCTTCTCAAGAAGTGTTTGAAGCAAATATTATAGGTTAAATCTCTGTTTAAGTTAACCCGTTAGTGCCTAGCGCCCCCCCCCCCCCCAATGGGACACACTTCAAAAACTTTGCATAAAATTCAACCTGGATCATAAATGCAATTAAATTACTTTTATGTAGCCTAATGGTCGTCATAGCAACAGTGGCGGCGCCAGGATTTCAGTTTTGGGGGCTGAATCCTCCCCGAGGAAATTTTCCATTTCCATCCGCCAAAATTTCTGACGACCTTTTTAAAAAGTCATTTGGTGATTTCGTCGAAATCTCATGAATGTATTATGTAAAAAACCGGATGGCCCTTTTAATAGGGGGCTTAACCCCGGATGGCCTTTTTAGGGGGCTTAGCCCCCCAGGACCCCTCTGGCGCCGTCACTGCATGACAACTTGTTGGTCAAGAGATTCTGACTATTAATGCGCACCAAAAATATTTTATCGACCGAAAATTGTGTTTTCGATGACTCAATAAATTGACCTATTTTAGGAATGTAAACATCACAGACTTATTGTCGCGTCTGAATAAAATAAAATGCATGCGCATTTCTGCAGATCTGTCTTTGGTTTCACAAAGGTTGGCAAGCTATGATTCCATTGCATAGATAATTGCATCAAATTTTTTTATATTAAATATGAATTATATGATATATGTATGAATTATATGATATATGTAGGCCTATTTGAAGACTAGGTCACTGTCTCATTTTTGAGGACGCAAGGCACGAGACGGTGCGTCAAGTTAAAGACAAGCAGTTTTGCATCTTGTATGGCATTTTAATTAGTCAGATATTGCTTGAAAACAATGTACTAACACAATCAGGACCGGGTTAAGGCGTGTTCAACTGAATTTCGACCAAACCACTAAAAAGGTCAGCAACTTTTTACTTTTTTGGGAGGGGAATAATCGGTGTATTCTAGGAAAATTTCGACCAAACGACTAAGAAAAAGGTCGTTAGAAGTTTTGGAGCTTCGCAAAAAAATTTACCGAACAGGGTCCCCACATTTCTTAATCCGGTCCTGTACCGTCCTGAACACAATCGGCGGTTTTTAGGCAGAAGAATCACCCGCAGTATGAATTTGCATTATATGATGTTATATGACTCAAAAATTCATTGACAACTTTTACTGTAGACCTACAACCCTACATCAGGAGCCATAGTTACATCAGGCTTAGTCTTCGTCCGACCATCTATTCACCCATCCACCAATCCGTACACAAGTCCATTGCATCCACCATGCATCCATGCACCCATCAATCCATTCATCCATCCATTCATCTATCCATCCATCCATCCATCCATCCATCCATCTGTGTATCCATATTTCTGTCTGTGTGTCTGTCCGTGTGTCTCTCTGTGTACCACTCTGTGTGTCTGTCTATGTGTAGTGTATGTTCGTCTCTCGATATTCTTATATATACTTTAGTAAGGGTTTTTGTTGTTGTCAGGTATGGACGGCCAAAGTATTGAAGCAATCGACCCCAATCCTTCGCAGGGGGTCGGGGTCGACCAGACGCCCCACTTTGGGGAGTCGGCGAAACTCTGACACCACGGGGGGCCAAGGTGGGGCAAAACCCCTCATTTTCCCTGTTGGCCGTTGCCCTCACAAGCTTATGACAGCACTTTCTTTCGGTCCATACGCCTAAAAGCAGCGAACACAGATTTGTGACGTCATCATTTCTTTACCTCGCCGATTCTTATAGCGCGCTCTTCAATACATTTCACGCGCTGACTGCATATATATATATATATATATATATATATATATATATATATAGAACATGAATATTCATGACATAGCGCTGCAGAGATTTTCTGAGGTAAGGTGTGCAAAGAGTAAGAGCGTAGTATATTCTGTTGTTTTATTTCCTGCCAAACGGAAGGCAGCGTTATACATCATTTAATACCACGCGCCGCTAAAATACACGTTCAACCAAGTTAGTACAGCCTTCCAGCCACCATGGCACCTTTCTCTAACTAAACTGTACCCAATAGTGCCTGCAAATTGCTGTTCAGAGACGTATAAAAGGCTAACTTTCCATAAATCGTCTGCGCTGCAGTAAATGATTGACCGTGTTGTGTCTGTCAGTATTTAACACGCCACTTATTCTTCTTTACACCGCACGCACACTGTGAGGATATACCATTAAAGGATAGAAGAATAGAAGAAGAGATCTTCGAACCTAAAAAAGGTCATCAACGTTATTGGCAGAGAAAATATTGTTTTTATCATCGACATTTTGGACGGCTGACTAAAAAAAGGTCGTCAGAAATTTTTGCCGGCGTAAAGATGGAAAATTTCGTCGGTGACTCAGCCATTCGTCCGCCCAAAATCTTCGGCCGCTCGTTTCGTCCCCCGTAAGTCTCCACCCAAGTTTCCGCCCATGATCCTTCTTCAACGAGAGTTCGCCCGTTTTTGCGCAATTACTTTTCTCCGCCAGTTTGGTTCCAAATGGAATAAGAAATGGCATTGAAGGCGTTGCAGATGCTTGGCTGAACGCTGCCTGGAAACGAACCGGAAGCAACGGTGAGCCAGACCGGAAGTGAAGATTTCCCAATGCCTCTTGGAAGCAGATGGCGGGATTAAGGAGAATCGGTCTGGCTCGATCGGCTGCCAATAAATTCACCTTAGTCTTCGTAGAGGACAACACGTGCTACGGAAATGAAAGTCGTTAACAGATGGAAGGAGACAGACAGACAGACAGACAGACAGACAGACAGACAGACAGACAGACAGACAGACAGACAGACAGACAGACACTCACAGACAAACAGCGAATTGGAAGATAAGAGAAGAAGAGACTAAAAAGAAAAGCACAAAACAGACTGAGATGGAGGCAGACCAGAGGTCTCAAACACGCGGCCCGTGGGCCGCATGCAACCCGTAGACCCGATTAATGGGTCCCGCGACAGCCATGGCACATGGTCTTTAAAAACCAATTTTGCAGTTCTTCTGCGATTTGAACCAAGTTTCAACCGGTTTTATGCTTCTTTGCTGTGGACATTGAATTCATTCATTCATTCATTCATTCATTCATAGCATTTATATAGCGCCCCTTCAAGAAACTACTCAGAGGCGCTCCCAGCCCAACCACGAGCAAAGAAAAAAGACTTGAGAGACTTGAATCTGCAACATCAGATCATTATACAGATGGATTTAGTGGATAGTGGATACCATGCTGAAGCAGTAGTAGTATATGTTACACACATGTTCGTATTCCGGAATTCTACACCATTCTAGTTTCTACCATAAGACATACCCGAAATCTGCACCTGGCTGCAACGCCCATAATAGCAATGTTTGGCTGTAGCCTACCTACCCATGTGAACATTAATGAAGATTAACAAATATTAGGCTAGAGAAAGACGCGCCTCTCAGTTAATTTACAAGTGAATAGACCTATTTGCAATCTGTACTCCGATCGGTTGAATCTCAGAAGCATAAAACAAAATATTGATGCACTCGTAACTGAGAAATTTGGTCAGATAAGAACCGTAGCGTTAGCCACACTTCAGCATAAGCCTACCTCTGAGACTATACTCGGAATAATAACGTTTAAAGATGCTACAAGTTTTATTTTTGGTATTATTGAATGTGCTATTGATGCACTTCATATCATTGTGGTCCCGCGTTTTCAATTTTGTAGCCCATATATTACCACACAGTTACTCTGAAAATAGAAGTAAATTTCACACGATTATATCAGTATTACAGTATTGTAAGCTGTAATGATATACTTCTATAGGTTATAGTTCGCATGCAAATGATGCACATGTGATTCCAAATGTGACCCACGCGATGAATTGAGTTTGAGACCACTGAGGTAGATAGTGATAGACGGAGGTAGTGGCGCATGGTCAGATAATGTGGAGGCACATAAAAAAGAGGCAAGGAGACAGCAGCCAGACAAAAAGACAGAGACAGACAGACAGACAGTGACAGTGAGAGAGAGAGAGAGGTACGAATAATTGAAAGTATCGAGAAAGACAGACTTCTGAGAATCCAGAGACGCAAGAATGAGGATAGAGAGAAAGAGATGGTGATGGATTGGGGAATAGACGGACGGAAAGGAGAGGGTATCAGCCAAATACATATAAGCAGACAGAGACATTGAGACAGACAGACATACAGACATATAAAAACAATTCCTGCAGAGGTGCATTGAGGCTAAGGCAGAGACACATAGACAGAGCAAACACACAGAGGCATAGGTGAACTGATTTTCCGACATCTTCTGATCATACCTCACCATCCTTGATGTCCGACCCGACCTCCTAGGTTGACCTGACCTTATTTAACTGTACCTAACGAGGTCCTACAATGCCTAACCTAACATTACACCTGACCTGTCCTTCAATGACATGACTTGACTTGACCTCATTAAACCTCGACGGCGCATGTATAGTATTGGCTCGTGATTTCTGCTCAGGCTGTGCTCTCTAGTAACCTGATGAGTACATTGACCGCACACTGTCGTCGGTGGGAGAATGAGACGGCGAGGGAGAGAACTGGCCACCCGACCGACCTACCTCATATGCCGAGACTAAGAAAATGAAGTCGCTAGTGTTTCATATAATTAATGTTCGCTTGTTGAGACCAGTGTGAGATGACTGGCTGCTAAAGGAACAGCTCTTATTTCTCTCAATTGGTTTCTTCTGAACTGGCCTGACCTAAACGAATTCGATCTGTTCCGATTTTGACCTAAACTTGGTCTGACCTTATTTCGTTTGACTTAATTTTGTTCTGGCCTAATTTAGCCTGACCAAATTTTCGTGACCCGATCCAGGGTGAGAGTTACCGGGGGGGGGTATGGGTTTCAAGTTTCAACGCCCGAGTCTTTCTTAGAACCCATAGTACGGTCTGTTTTTCACACCCCAATTCCAAGTGGATCATTGTCCAAACCCCCAGTTATTTATCCACAATTTTCACACTTACGCGACCTAATCATCTGAATTAATTATCTGACCTAATCATCTGAATTAATTATCTGACCTAATCATCTGAATTAATTATCTGACCTAATCGTCTGAATTAATTATCTGACCTAATCATCTGAATTAAATATCTGACCTAATAGTCTGAATTAATTATCTGACCTTATCGTCTGAATTAAATATCTGACCTAATCATCTGAATTAAATATCTGACCTAATCATCTGAATTAATTATCTGACCTAATCATCTGAATTAATTATCTGACCTAATCGTCTGAATTAATTATCTGACCTTATCGTCTGAATTAAATATCTGACCTAATCATCTGAATTAAATATCTGACCTAATCATCTGAATTAATTATCTGACCTAATCATCTGAATTAATTATCTGATCTAATCATCTGAATTAATTATCTGACCTAATCATCTGAATTAATTATCTGACCCAATCATCTGAATTAATCATCTGACCTAATCGTCTGAATTAATTATCTGATCTAATTATTTCAGAGCGACCTCAAGCACCTCGCGTCCTCCTTCCTGTCCGCCATCTGCTGTCGACGTCGCAGACGAGGTTCTCCCAATCCACCTCAGACGACTGAACCAGGATTCACCCTGCAGATGACGGACTCAGACCAGAACTCATCCGCAAGGTCATCGAAGGACAACTGGACCCTGGACGCTGACACAATGACCTTGACGGTGATGACACCTGCTGCGGCGGCGGGGAGTAAGAGTCTGGCCGTCGCTACGAGAACCTCTCGCGGATGGCGTCCAGTCGTCAGTGGACCCCCACCGAACCACCGCCAATCCGATCTCACCTACCACCACCAGCGCCACCACCAGCGCGTCCAAACTGACCCACAAAGGGGTCTCATCTTGACCTTCTTGGATGATGCGATGCCAGCGGTACTGACGCATTGCGAGCGGTTGGGGACAGCGGATGAGGACAACAATGGCGGAATAGAGGAAGCGAAGGACGTCGAATAGGGACAACTTCGATTGAGGACATCGGTGGCTGCTGAGGACAAACGGTATAAGGACAGACTTCATTGATCATGCTCATGCTGAGGACAACTCATTCGAGTGTAAGGCTCGAGGAACGGAAGGCGTCATGAAGCGTGGAATTTGTTAAAGACAACACATGTTGAGAACGAGACATGTTAAAAACAACACATGTTAAAGACAACACATGTTAAGTGCAATATGTGTTGAGGACAAGACATTTTAAGGGCAATACGCTTAGGACAAGACATGCTAGAGACAAGAAATCTGAAGAGCAATACGTGTTGAGGACAAGACATGTTAAAGACAAGACATGTTAAGGGCAATATGTGTTGAGGACAAGACACGTTAAGGGCAATACTTGCTTAGGACAGGACATGTTAGAGACAAGACATGCTAAGAGCAATACGTGTTGAGGACAAGACATGTTAAAGGCAACACATGTTAAGGGCAACATGTGTTGAGGACACAGAACGTCAAATGTAATACATGTTGAGGACAAGTCGTGCTAAAGACAGGCATGTTAAGGACACCACATGTAGGGAACAAGACATATCTAGAACAATGCTTGATAAGGACGACATATGCGGAGGACAAAACATCTTAAAAGCATCGAAGTTGAGGACAGTCTCAGGTCACACGTGTTAAATGAAACTCGCTAGATTATGAAAAGCATGCTTGGAAAATGTTGAGGACTTCGACTGAGGACAAGGAGGACAGTCAGGACAGTCCAGAAGAGGAAGAGGACAGAGATTAAAACAAATGACAGATCAGTCGAGTGATAATTAAGAAGAGGACGAAATTAATTAGAAGATGATATCAATGTAGACAATATATCACTATCTCGATATCTCAATATCTCACTGCTCTAAAGACTATTATATCTCTTAGGTGATCACTAACAATTATAATTGGTTTTATTTTAGCGGCTAATGTAGAAAGACGCTATATAAATTGTACTTACTCAAGGTGTAACTCGTGATAATAATTGTTGGTATTATAGAGTTATTCGAGATATTTTGGTAATTAATCGAGATGGAACGCTATTTCATAATTCTGTAAGTAAGTTGAAGGATACCTCCCGTAATTGAGTTAATGCTAAATAAATTGAGTTACATATCATAATAATTTGAGGAAATTAGTCGAATGAAAGAAAGCCTATCTAACAATTTTGCAAATAAATTGAATCATATTTCATTATTTCGTGAATAATAAGCTAAATGATACTTCAAATTTCGTTAATATATTCAATTACAATTGACAATAATTGAGTAAACAAGTAAAATCAAATTTAATAATTAGTAATTAATCAGTCAAGCGATGTCAACTTTTAGCAACTAAGTCAAGTGATGTTGTGTTTCTAATTTTTGTGATTAGGTTTAAGTTCTATTTCTAACGAATCAACTCGCAGAAGCCTAAAACTTTCTCTTTTTATAGCCAGATTATTTAATAATTCTTCACAGCCATAAATCAACTGAGATCTCAATGCAGGCTGTCCCTCTGTCATAGGACAATTATATTGTGCTTATACAAGATACTTCCAGTGTTAAAATTCTAAAAACTGTTTTTCCAAGCAGCTATATAGCTGGTAGTGGTAGAGCGAAGCGCAGCGGTTCTACTAATAAACCACGAAGTTCATTCTTGTTACGTGTTCTTCGACGTGTCTCCATCTTTTTCCGTCTCCGACGTTTCCTCAGCTTCCGGTGTCTCAGGGTATACTTCCGGGTCATAGGTCGACACTCCAAAGCGCTGCATGAAGTAGTAGTATTCGCTATAGATGTATGGTTTGGCTTCGATGCTTTTGGGCTGAAAGAAAAGAGTGCGTTTTTAACGCACGGAAGCGTTTGAGGAAGACCTTAACTCGAATTTCTATTAGTTACAGCGCGTTGAATAAATCCGTATTTTAGTTGATAGTTTGAGAGAAGACAGGTTTTGTGTTCCCATTGTGCGGACAGAGAGACAGATGGACAGATGACGGACAGACAGACAGACACACAGACATACATACAAACAGACAGACCTCAGCTGTTTTTGCGCATACAGACAGACAGACAGAGATAGACAGACAAACAGACAGACAGACATACTGAAAAACAGACAGACAGATACAGAGACGGGGAGAGAGGAGAGGAGAGAGACGTAAGAAGACAAATGGAAAGAGAATTGAAAGAAGAGGTTATTTTAGATGGACAACAAAACAGATTAAATGAGAGAGAGAGAGAGAGAGAGAGAGAGAGAGAGAGAGAGAGAGAGAGAGAGAGAGAGAGAGAGAGAGAGAGAGAGAAGAGAGAGAGAGACAGAGAAAAAGAGAGAGAGACAGAGACAGACAGACAGACAGAGACAGAGAGGGAGAAAGCGAGAGAGAACAGAGAGGTGGGAGTACAAGTAGAAAGATACGCGAAGACACAAATAATGCCAAAGAGAGAATAATTAATTATTGTAGCCTGTAGTAATACCTGGACCTCCGCCGGCTTGCAAGTGTAGTAGCGACTGAGTTCCTTGAATGGACTCTCCTCTCCCGGACCGGTGTTCATTTCGAGGGCA
>OX457041.1:7203386-7338386 GCA_949752735.1 Lumbricus terrestris | reverse complement strand
TGGTCACAAATAGGAATCGTTTGATTCGTTAGATCAAGTTTCACCAAACAAAAGTTATATTACTTTTAGTGAGTCCATTCTCTCTTTTTGACGATTCAAATGCGTAACGCAACAAAAGTTTTTAAAAATCCATTTTCTAGAGTCACATCTCAAATAATTGTTATCAAGAGAACTTGATATTGCTAATTAATCATTATTATAATAATTTAGAGAAGAAACATGCGCCAGCGTGGCTGCACGTCACTGTGACATCATTTTAACAAGATGACTATCCAGTTGGTAAATAAAGAATTTATCATGTTCTTAGGCCTACGTTTTTTAAATACAACAGTAAAATTGAAATTTATAACGACAACGACGACGACGATGATGACGATGATGATGATGATGATGAAGATGATGATGATGATGATGATGATGATGACGATGATGATGATAATGATGACGATGACGATGACGATGATGATGATGATGATGATGATGATGATGATGATGATGATGATGATGATGATGATGATGATGATGATGATGATGATGATGATGATGATGATGATGATGATGATGATGATGATGATGATGATGATGATGATGATGATGATGATGATGATGATGATGATGATGATGATGATGATGATGTCGTCTTCACTGACCTCGAAGACTGATTCGGATCCTCCAGCCGGCATCCCAGCGAACCGTCCCATCCAGGCCTGGAAGTGCTCCGGCCAGCAGCAGGACCTCGTCCTCCATCCTGGTGCCTTCTCCTTCTCATCCGCTGACGTGGATGAGAAGGTCAGAAGGATGACCGCTGCGGAAACAAGAAGCATTGTTTGGTCCACACAATAAGATCTCACCATCACTAGTCGCGAAAATAGTAACGAACCTATTACAGTACACAAATCAACGTTAGGGTAATCAAGCCTATATATCTGATGAGGTGACCAGGTAACACACTCTATTCAGGTAACAACTTCGACTGATTCAGCCCCCTCTATTACTGTGAGCAATTCATATAAACATACATATGGGGGTAGCCAAACGTTTACAGATGTGTCCATAGACGTATCACCGCGACGTGGCAACTCACGATACGACCGCCACGCACAGGACCCGATACGTTGCAAAAGGAAATGAAACACGGACTACGTATTACTCCGTAGCAGATCCTGATAAGGGTTTCTTATCTACACGCGCTGATTATGATCTTATCAATGGGCGCACTGTGACCACAGAGGTGCGCTAAGTATATCGAGAGAATAAGAGCAGCTGATTCAAGATGGATTTTGTGA
Source organism: Lumbricus terrestris (assembly GCA_949752735.1). Taxonomy (NCBI): domain Eukaryota; kingdom Metazoa; phylum Annelida; class Clitellata; order Crassiclitellata; family Lumbricidae; genus Lumbricus; species Lumbricus terrestris. The sequence continues at coordinate 7,337,100 of OX457041.1, read as the reverse complement.
GAGAGAAAGGAAGAAGATGACAGCGGAGGGAGAGACAGCGGAGGGAGAGACAGCGGAGGGAGAGACAGCGGAGGGAGAGACAGCGGATGGAGAGACAGCGGAGGGAGAGACAGCGGAGGGAGAGACAGCGGATGGAGAGACAGCGGAGGGAGAGACAGCGGATTGAGAGACAGCGGAGGGAGAGACAGCGGAGGGAGAGACAGCGGATGGAGAGACAGCGGAGGGAGAGACAGCGGATGGAGAGACAGCAGATGGAGAGACAGCGGAGGGAGAGACAGCGGCATCATAGAAGAACTAGTTTTGATAAGTCAGATGGCAATGATTATGTGTAGCGCTCTGGTACTGAAAAGACGCTCTATTTAGTAACTTGATGTAGGTATATACTTGCTTGGGAAGTCTGCATTTGTGTCAACATTCTGCAGTCATTATTAACATCGTCATTATCCGTATTATTAATATCATCATCAGCAGCAGAAGCAGCAGCAGCATCGGCATCATCATCAACAACAACATCATCATCAACGTTATCATCATTACCAGCAGCAGTGTCATTGTAGTCGTCGTCATCATCTCTATTTTCGTCAGGGCTGTTTTTAAGGAATTTTTAGAACTGCACAAGCCCTTCTTTCCTTTCCCATCCTCCATGGTAAATTATTCCCAATCGGAGGAAATGGCCTTTTTCAACTAGTTTTAACTGCACAGAAGTGCTTCTACATGTTTCTACAACTGCACAAATCCATTTAGAACTGCACATTTTGTGTACAACTGCACGTTAAAAAAGCCCTGATCTTCGTCATTGCTTTTATTCCTGTTGAGCAAAGAACGTTAAATGCTTTTAATTAAATGACATAAATTGTTGCTTATATGCATTTCTATTTTATGAGAGAGAAAGGAAGAAGATGAGTCAGATGACAGCGGAGGGAGAGACATAGGAGCAGTGTGCGTCACAAGACGTAAGAAGCAACTCAGTTTGGTACAGCCGGTATGATCTAAATATGCCAACCAATCAAGTTGGTCTGCTTTGATGTCTGTATCTGAATACCTAGCCATGCGTGGTCAAATTTGCATATTGAAGTCTATATGAGCAAATTTTCGCCATTAGATGTTTTTATTAGGAAACTCGGTAGTTTCTGTTGTAGTTGATTCGCTTCACAGTGAACAAAGAGACGCTAGAATCTGACGTGAAATGGATGTCCGCGGTTTTTGTCTGCTTTTTCTTCTGGCACTCATCTGTGCGGCGCAAGTTGCAGAGAGTCAATGCAACTGTAAGTGTCTGAATTCTGAAATACGGAACTGGCCTTATAACAGGGCTTTTTAAACGTGTACTTGTACACAAAATGCGCAGTTCTAAATGGATTTGTGCAGTTGTAGAAACACTTTTGTAGGCTACAGTTAAAATTAGAAAAAAGGGTCATTGTCCACCGATTGGAAGCAATTTACCATGGATGATTGGAAAGGAAAGAAGGGGTTGTGCAGTTCTAAAATTTCCTCAAAAACAGCCCTGCCTTAAAATAATTATATTGTTAGTTTGGCTAGACTACTATTGTTCTATTAGTGTTTAAATGAAAAATTTAATTTATAGCTATCAGTTTGAATGTCAGCGCATCTAGTTCACTCTTCCTCTCAGTCTCCGTCTCCCTCTCGCTCTCGCTCTTCCTCTCCCTCTCTTCCCATTCCTTTTCCTCTCCCTCTCCCTCTCCGTCTCCCTCTCCCTTTTCGTCTATTCCTTTTCCCTCTCCCTCGCCCTCTCATATGCGTAACTTTCCCTGTAAAAGTGGTGGTCACTATTCCTTGGTATACACAACTTTTCGGTTCAATTCTTTCCTCGGGTTGCTGTTACAGTACGGTACCCCACAGGTTCTCAGACTTCATTTTTATTATCCCCACCCCGGGAATTAGAGTCGAATTAAGGAGCAAAATTTAAAATATATGTATAGTTTTAATGATGAAAACATGTTATAAAAAAGGCAAAATTGGTGTCTGACCTCTGTAAGAAAGAGCTAACCTATAGCGTTGTGCTGTTGTGGGCTTGTTTTTACTATAGCGCAGATGTAAAATATCTGGTTTAATATTTGTCAAATTCAAACGCAAATTTTAAGGCTATATTTGTCTTTGACAGGAATAAGAGTTTTAAAACCAGTTCACACAGATATGACGTGCTGAAAGGAATCAAACATTTTGAAGCTCGATCAGAAATTACTCGATAGGCTAATATTATTCATCTCTCCTTTATTTTGGCTCAAGGCTATATACAGGATGCGACAAAAAACTAGATTTTTTGCCAATACCTTGACCAAAAGTAAGAATCTCGAAAAGCAATTTTACAGGCTTATAGACAATTCATATTTACACATCATGGCCAGATTTTATCAAAATATTTCAAATAGAACAAAAGTTATATCACTTTTAGTGAGGCCACCCACCGTTTTTTGACGATTCAAAAACGTAACGCAACAAAAAGTAGCAAAAACACAATTTTTTTCTTCTTCAGAACGTTACTCCTATGCTCCCTCCCCCTATCCGTCTCCGTCTCCCTCTCCGTCTCCTCCTTTTCCCTCTTCCTCTCCTTCTCAGCTTCTGCCTCCACTTCTCCCTCTCTCTCCTCCTCTCAGGTTCTGCCTCTGCCTCTACCTCTACCACTGCCTTTCGCTATCCCTCTTCCCAACCTTCTCCTTCTACTTGCCCGTGTTCATCTTCATCTTCCTTTTCCCTCTCTTTAACCGTATCCCTTATTCACTGACCTTCTCTTCCTCTTCCTTCTTTCTTCCTTGCTACTTCTGCTAGGCTACTCCTCTCCCATTTGGCATTTTATGTTGGATGCGTGTCAAATTACAGTTGCAATTAAAGTGATCTGTTCGATATGACAGTCGTATAATATAATGCTGTTTTGAGACCTACGTGTGCTGTCCCCCACACATTTGATCTGTCTAGTCCGGTAAGTATATGGAAAAGCGTGTCTATGACGTGGCAGGTTCGATACGGGTACGGGTATACCGAGGGTACGGTTGGGTAGCAATTTCGAGTACGGGTCGGGTACGGGTACGGTCATCAGTCCCATAGGCGCAACCACCCTATGGGACCCACGGGTCGCGTCCCCCCCCAACATTTGAGTGGTCCCCTAACTTTATTATTATGGTCCCCCCAACTTTTAGGACATGATTCATTGTGGTCCCCCCCAACTTTTAGGACCTGATTGCACCTATGATCAGTCCTACGTCAGGGGTACCGGGTAGCAAAATGCTCAACCTGCATGCAGGCAAATATTTAGGCTAAATACAAATGTATGAGACAGCCGACAGGTTGGTCCAACGACCTTTACCACTCACTATATAATAATATTATGTTTACACCCAAGACACGCTTGAACATCTTCCTTTGGTCATCAATTATAATATTTTCGTTCTCTATTCACATTCTCTTTCACAGTAGACTACGGGTATTCAACGCATTTCAAGACGTTTCTATAGGTTGTTTACAAGAAATAACTGTCGCCAATATTATGTAATATTTCACGAGGCAGTGCGTTTTTGTGTGCCTAGACTGGAGCCGAATTTAGGACATTGATGGGAATGGTCGACCTAGCCTTGAGTAATCGTAATCGTAATCGTAATCGTAATCTCGAAACTTCTACAGCGCCCACAAAAGCCAAGTCGCGGGAACCAGCTTATTCACAGGCGCTCAATCAAAACAAAATCGATAGGCAGCGGGTCAAGTCCGGAGAGTCAGGCAGGCAGATAGATGGACGGCTAAGGTGGGTGATGTTTAGAGTTGAAGTGGCGGGGGATGTAAGGAGAAGAAGAATCAGGATAGGATTTTTGAAAGAGCAATGTTTTCAGTTTTGAGTGAAAGACCTGTGGGGAGATAGCGAGAGGTGGAGTTTTGGTGAGTTCGTATGATGGGTCGGAAGTTTGCCGAAGTGCTGGCGGAAGTTTGTTCCAGAGAGGTGGAACGGCAATGGCTATGGAGCGGTTTGCGAATTTCAGTGATGAAGTGATGGGAGGGCGAAGCAGTGTAATGGAGGATGAGGAGCGTGTTGAACGAGGTGGCTGGATGATGAACAACTGACGAAGGTAGAACGGCTGGGATGATTGAAGTGTATTGTAAGTGAGTGAGAGGACTTTGTATTCGATGCGTTCAGGTATTTTGAGCCAGTGAAGTGATTTCAGGACAGGAGTGATGTGGTGACGTTTGGGGGTTTTCGTCACTGCACGGGCGAGGGCATTCTGGATAGCTTGGAGGCGGTTAATTTGGGTTATATCAATGTTTAGGAAGAGAGAGTTGCAGTAATCAAGTTTCGCATGAACTATGGATGTGGCTATTGTGGATGCAGTTTTAAAGTCAAGCATAGGTCGGATTCTGCGGAGATCTCGTATGTGCATGAAACAAGTGCGGGAAAGTTGGGTTATGTGGTCGGAGAAGCTAAGATGCTGGTCAAAGATTACACCTAGGTTTCGGACAGGAGAATTTGCGGAGAAAGTGTGGTTGGAAGAAGAGTCATTGTTGAAGGAAATAGAGGGATCAGGAATTTTCTTGAGTTGCTCTCTGAGGCCAATTAGTATAAATTCTGTCTTGGAGGGGTTAAGGCAGAGGAGATTTGAGGTCATCCAAGAGGTGATTTGGGTGACCACAGAGAGAAGATTATTTATGGAGTCAGAGAAGCTGCTTGGAGAGAAAGAGATGAATAATTGGGTGTCGTCAGCATATAGATGATGGTCGACTGTGGATGCTTTTATGAGTGAACTGAGTGGAGTGGTGTAGAGGATGAACAAGAGGGGCCCGAGGACAGAACCTTGCGGAACACCACAGGTGAGGGGGCGTGATTGAGATGATGTTTCAAGTGTTTTGACTGAGAAAGTGCGTGATGAGAGATAAGACTGAATCCAAAGGAGAGCAGTGTCGGTAAAGCCAAAGCAGGAAGACAGTCTTTGGAGTAGTATGTTATGGTCGATGGTGTCAAAGGCTGCAGAGACATCAAGGAGGCAAAGGCAGGAGACTTGTTGATGAGAGATGGCAGAGACAAGTTTATTGTAGAGTGAAGTGAGAAGTGTTTCGGTGGAGTGCTTTTTAGTAAAGCCGGACTGGTTTGGGTTAAGGAGTGAATTTGAAGTCAAGTAGTCATTGATGCGAGAGAGTACGACACGTTCTGTTAGTTTAGAGATGAATGAGAGGTTGGAAACAGGTCGATAATTAGAAAGGATTTCCTTATCAAGTGATGGTTTTTTAGAAGTGGAGTTACCAAAGAATGTTTGAAGAGGAGGGGAAAGTTGCCAGTAGATAAGGAGAGGTTGATTATTTGTGTGATGATGGGGACAATGATAGATGCGCACTCTTTCAGTAGGGCGGTAGGTATAGGGTCGAGTTCGCACTGCTTGTTTGGGAGAGATTGTAATAAATTGGACACTTCAGACTCTGATGTTGGGCTAAAAGCAGATAGTGATGATTGAGGTGGGGAAGACGGAAGGTCGTGAGTGGAGGAGGGTGTATCTGCAGATGAATCGATGGTAGATTTTGAGAGGAGTGATTGCAGAGAGAGACGGATAGTAGTTACTTTGCCAGAGAAGAACGAACAAAATGAGTCAGCGATTGAAGAAGATGGTAGAGAGTTTGGAAGTGGGCTAGAGGAATTCCGATGTAGGAGTTGGTTTACCGTTTTCCAGAGAAGACGAGGATTACAAGATCGGGATTGAACTAGTGAGGAGTAAAACCTCTTCTTGGCCATTGCCAGAAGGTGATGGTATTTGTTTGTAGCAGCTTTTAGAGCAGAGAGGAGTTGAGGGTCATGGGTTCGTTTGTAAGTACGCTCAAGGCGTCGACGGAAAGATTTGAAGGCCTGGAGGTAGGAGTTATACCAAGGGTTGTTAGAGTGAGAACCAGATTTGGTAATAGTAGGAGCGTGTTTGTCGAGGATCATGGAGAGAGTGGTGTTGTAGGAGGACAGGAGGTCATCTAGAGAGGACGGAGGATTTAGGATGAGGTCTGAGGAGGCAAGATCGTGCTTGAAGGCTTCAATGTTTATGGAGCTGATGCGGCGGAAAGAATGAGAGACGGGATCAGGACGCGGAGTAGGTAGTATGTTAAGTTGTGTGAAAATGGGGTAATGGTCAGAAGGAGTATCAAAAGAGAAAGATATGTTTGGCGATAGCCTTGAGAGAGACGATGTGATGATGAGGTCAAGTGTGTGGTTGTGAGAGTGGGTGGGAAAGTTGACGTGTTGGACCAGATTAGTAGATGATAAGAGCGTGAGGAAGTCGGGAGCAAGTGAGTCAGATGGGTTGTCAACATGTATGTTGAAATCCCCTGTGATCAAGAATTCATGAGGAGTTGTGGCAGCAGTGGAGAGTAAGTTGGTAAATTCCTGCAAGAAAACAGAGTTAGGTTTAGAGTATGAGGAGGAGGAGGGAGGGCGGTAGACATTGAAGATGGTTAGGATTGAGTTCGGGAGTTTGAGAGTGATTGAGGCGCATTCAAAAGATGTGAAACAGTAGCCAGGTGAGTCAAGGACAGTGGAGGGCTCTCGGGTTAGAAATGCAATCCCTCCACCTGTGGTATTCCGGTCGGTTGTCAATTTTGAGGGACGAGGGGTGCTGTACAAGTGGTAACCAGAGGGGATACAATCTTGATATTGAGCATGAGTTGTGCCTGAATGGAACCATGTTTCGGTTAAAGCAAAGAGGTCTGGAGGATGAGAGGAAAGAGACAAGTCGTTTATTTCAGCAGCGTGAGCTGGATGAAGCAGAGAGCGTATATTTAGAGAACATAGTAGAAATTTGTTTTTGTCTTGTGTAGGAGGAGGAGAAGGAGGAGGAGGGGAAGGAGGCGGTGGGAGAAGAGGAAGAGGAGGAGGAGAGGTAGCGGTAGACACAGCAGCAGCAGTAAGAGGACAGCTAGGCTGAGGAGGAGGAGGAGGAGGAGCAGCAGCAGCAGCAGCAGCAGCAGCAGGAGTGGTAGTAGAAACAGAATAGGGTGTAGGCGGGGGAGAGTGAGAGGCGGAACACATATTGATTGGGCCCGGATTTGCATGTATGTCGCCAGAAAGTAGAATTAAGATGAAGAATAGACTATTGTGAGTACGGTGCTGAGATTGTATTTTGCGTCGAATTGCTAAGAAAAACGGCAGAGGAATGTGGGCCATGTAACCATTCTCTTGTATAGCGGTCAGAAAGTGGGCGGGGTTATGATGCCGGGGTGAGAACGGTATGTAGGTCAGTGAGAGGCTGGAGGGGTGAAACTGGATAAAGTGAGCAGTTTGGATCCTTAATGAGACCAGGAGGGGTATGATTGACAGATTCATGCTGGGCTTATGAAGATGGAGGGAAAAATGGCTGGCTATATGGGATGAAAAGTTAGACAAAGGATGAATGATGCGGAATGAATAATGTGGAGGATCGTGGATGAAATGAAGCAAAAAGTAATGGAACGAACTCACCGGATGGAGAAGAGTGTTCCAGAAGAAAGTTAAAGTTATCCAGATTGTAGAGACGGAAAGATTAAGGAAAGATGAAGAGAAGAGCGCACTGTACGTCCACTAGCTCCCGCTCCCGCTGACTCATCCTCTGAGTAATAAAACTAGGAAATTTTCTGTTTGCAGCCGACCAGCGCTTCGTTCTAAAGATCAGCATTTATAAATATATCGGTTTATATCTTATACAGTCAATTGAACGCTTGTTATAGGATAATTCTGCTCAGTTCGCACATTCAAATACTCTGTGTATGCGTGGATGGTGTCTTCTATACCGTGGCTGGGCTGCGAGCGCCTCTTAGCAGGCTGCTTGAAGGGGCGCTATTTAAATTTTCGAAATGAATGAATGAATAGATCCACTAAACAACCGGACTCTCTCCCTCTCCTTTCCTTCTTGGGTCGCGCTTTCCCTCTATTTCAGATGACGGTATACGTGAATTTTTAGCTCATTTCTGATTCCCTCTCTTTCTCGCTATATAGGCTCAACTTGCCCAGCACTGAATAGAGATAAAAGACTCTGCAGTGTTCTCAAGAGCGTCTGTGTGCTTTCGAAAGTGCATAGGCCCTATGCTGTGTTTATAAGTATGCATGTACGTATGTTGCATTAACGTGTATACTTGTATTCTATTTATATATGTGCTTCTATTTACAGCTTATAACGAGTATCTGTGCAATGCACATATTATTTTAGGCATGTACGGATATTTAAAATTTTCTTTTATGTAGGCCAACGCATGTAGGCCTATCCATGACTGTATGTATGTATGTATGTATGTATGTATGTATGTATGTATGTATGTATGTATGTGTGTGTGTATGTATGTATGTCTGTATGTATGTATGTATGTATGTACATGTATGTATGTATGTATGCATGCATGCATGTATGTATGTATGTATGTATGTATGTATGTATGTATGTATGTATGTATGTATGTATGTATGTATGTATGTATGTATGTATGTATGTATGTATGTATGCATGTATGTATGTATGTATGTAGCGACCTTTCAATATTTCTACCCATGGATGAGCAATTGCGAGTGAAGGACTTGCTCAAGGTCCTGTGTATAGGTATGTATGCATGACATTGCATGTATTGTATGTATACATATATGTTTGTGTGTAGCCTACACATGTATGCAGGCAATGGCATTTGTCTTTGTTAACCGACTGCTTGCTTTATTAATATTTAGGTTCGCAGGATGACGGGGATTTCGTCAAAGTCGATGCTTCAGGAATCGCGGGACTAGATGTACATCTAGGTGTGAAACGAAGGGCAGTAAAGCGTGCCAAAGGAAGGCGGCACCGTCAAATGGTTCGCAGATGAAAAGGGATTTGGTTTCATTTGCAAATGCTGATCAGCTTATAAACAAATGGGTCTGCCTACCTCCCGACTTATTATCTTCTCATACTCACGTTTATCTCTTCGCGCGTAACATTTGAGACCGTCTCTGATTGAAGATGCAGTCTCCATTGGACTTCCGGGTTCCATAATTATTCCTTGTTCTTTTGTTGCTTTCCATTGCTCCATCTGATTGGAACCATCAAGCCGTCTCACGATTGGAAGATTTTTGTCAAGATACTTATTAATACTGTCGTATGAAAATATTCACAGACGGTATCTAAATTGAATTAGCCTACTTTTTAGTGTTGAAAGACAATCAGGCTATAATTTGATTTCAGCTTTTCCATATTTAAACGCATGAATGGAATACAATTATTGCTGAGTGGAATCATCAAAATATGTCAATGAAAAATAACACTTTGCAAACTTTATTTTTTTATTGATTTTAACTATTTACTATCAACGTTGAGCAGCTGAGTTCTCGTCTACTATAAATAGAATAATGCTATGCTATCCAGTATAATAACTCGCTGAGTCTGGTTGATCCTCTCCATGGTATAAGTTGGCGTTTTTGCCCACCCTGGTCGCGGACTGATCGAGTGCAGCGTGGCAGAACAGGACGTCGCTATTTCGTCTATGAATTGAAACTCGTGCGCGTGTCATTAGCTGGAAACTCAATGTAGCCTGCAAGTTCCTGATATGCAAAAGCGTAGCAAAAGCCTGGACTGTAGGCCTATGCATAGGCCATACTATCCAGCACGGTTGTTTATTTGTTTAAATGAATAAGACGAAAACATCTAATAAGGCAATCTATAGGCATGTGTGAAGGTCATCAGAGTTTCGTAATAAGATTGCTAGTCTGTCATAATATAATAACATTGCATCTAGGCCTAGGCCTATATTGTAAGTAGGCTAGCTGTCTCCGATCCTTTGATTACCAGACCAGGGGCGGATCCAGGGGGGCAATCCGGCCATGGCCCCCCCATTTAAAAATTGCATGGAACGTGCTCCCCCATTTGGCTTGAAGAAGCCATTAAACACATGTAGTGACAGAGAAAAACAGGACATCTGGCCCCCCTATTACAAAATCGTACGGGACATGGCCCCCTCCGTTCGAAAATGGCATCGTCATCATCTTTTTTGGCGGATGAGTTGGTATATTTTCCCGAAAAATTGATAAACTTTTTTCCCCCGGCGAAAATCGCAAATTTTTTTCCCCTGTTCCACCCACAAGACCGAAAATTTTGGCCCCCCCTTCGAAACGTTCTGGATCCGCCACTGTACCAGACTACTTCTAACCTCCTTCTAACTAGCCTACTCTTTTGGATAACCATTCGGAGTGACTAGACGCACAGTGCATGCTCGCGAATAAGCTGGTGACCTGCGTTTGGTTTTCGATTGGTGCTTTAGAAATTTTGAGATGTATACGATTACAATTAGGCGCAGATCTATGCCTTTGTGCTATTTATTAGACCAGCAGCACAGATGCACAGCCTGGATGCCGTCCACGCACCGTGTCCACGCAACAGCATTCTTTTGTAACGACAGAATTGTTAATGGATTGCCTTTAATTTGTGTGACAGTAGGCTATCAACGATATCATGCACCTTGTGTAGGCCTATAAAGTTGCAGGCAAATTACAGAATTCAAATTAAAGTATATGTTGAGACGAATCTGTATCTCTGTCCGTCTGTCGCTGTCTGTCTTTCTTGATTCAATCGATCTCACCCTATCTGTGTCTGTCTGTCTGTCTGCCTGCCTGTCTGTCTGTCCGAAAAAGCATGGAATATTTACAAAATTTATAATTTTGGCTGGCATGGGTAATATATATTAATGATACATTGTTCGCATTCATAAAGAATCACTTCGCAATAATATTGACGTAAATTTAGGCCAACATAATAATCGCTGACGTGAAGTTGGATAAATGGAAAAATACACAGAAATTCTTGTTGATCACGCGCGGGGACCCATTGACGACGGTGGGCCAGCCGCCATGGCAGACAAGGTATACTGGCTAATCTGGTCCAGGGCACACATAGAGAGAGAGAGAGAGAGAGAGAGAGAGAGAGAGAGAGAGAGAGAGAGAGAGAGAGAGAGAGAGAGAGAGAGAGAGAGAGAGAGAGAGAGAGAGAGAGAGAGAGAGAGAGAGAGAGAGAGAGAGAGAGAGAGAGAGAGAGAGAGAGAGAGAGAGAGAGAGAGAGAGAGAGAGAGAGAGAGAGAGAGAGAGAGAGAGAGAGAGAGACAGAGACAGACAGACAGACAGACAGACAGCAGACAGACAGACAGACAGAGATAGACAGCGGCACACAGAGAGAAACATAATTTACATACAGGGCGCGCCAAAAAAGACCCCCTAGGTTTTTTGCCAATATCTTGGCCAAAAGCAAGAATTTCGAAATGAAATTTTAGTCTTAAAGACAATTCATATCTATAGACATGATGGTCAGACTTCATCAAAATATTTCAAACGGAACAAAAGTTATACCACTTTTAGGGAGGATAACCGCCGTTTTTTGACGATTCAAAAACGTAACGCAACAAAAAGTGCCAAAACTTCTTTTGAGTCTCTTTGCAAAGTTCTTGATGGCCCTGTTGACGCGCGTTCCAAAGGCAAATCTTCCCATAATTATCAACTCCAATGCGCCCATCAATTCTCTTACCGCTCCTGGTCTTGGTTGCAGATTGTGATATTTCTCCAGCATAGCTATCCGCAATTGATTATCAATCCATCGGGTTCAAATCCGGAGATTTGGGGTCATTTGCATAGGCGCAATCACGTCCTAAAAGTTGAGGGGGACCATAATGAATCACGTCCTAAAAGTTGGGGGACCATAATAATAAAGTTAGGGGACCACTCAAAAGTTGGGGGGACGCGTCCCGTGGGTCCCATAGGGTGGTTGCGCCTATGGTCATTTGCATTCTCAATAAAGTCAGAACAATCGACATTGAGCCGATCTCCGTTCATTTACGGCAAATCTCTTAAATTTCAGCCTAACTCGTACTTTCTGCGCTCTCACTGTTTATCAGAGTAAACGTTGCTCATAGCCTTATATTTCCAGGATCTTGATCAAGAGGTGTCCGAATAACAGTTTGTCTGGCATTGATACCTCGGCCATTTTCATTTTTTTTAAATTTGAATTTCATTGCCTTAATAGCAAAATTATGAATCTGACATATTCCTTATTTACCAACTTGATTGTCATCTTGCTAAGTGACTTCACAGTGGCCTGCGGCTACGCTGGTACCCTGTTTCTGTTTAAAATAGTAGTAATAGCCTAATGATCAACTGGCAATATCAATGCTACCGTATTTGATAATAATTATTTGAGATGAGACTTAAAAAATTGTTTTTTGCTACTTTTTGACACGCATGTGCAAAAAGTTGTAGGTCTAGTGACGTCACAAAGCCTCACAATAGTGGTTTCAAATAATTTGAGTTAATTTGTCTTCAGATTCTTCACTCATTCTTACTATTATTAGGCTATAATCAACAATGATGAAATGAAACGAAACAATATTCTTGGTGCATGTTCATTTCAGAATGTGTGGAGGTAGGCCTACCTAAAGTCTATAAGGGCCATGTTCAGCCGCACATGTTGAACATGCTTTAATCCGGCCCTGCATTCAAGCTAATCTACTCTAATAATAATTTATTATTATTATCTAATCTAATTACTTTAACAGTCACGTTATCAAACTGAAGAAAGTTCGTGAAGTCGTAGTCCATTGGATTTAGCAGTCGAACTGCGATAACCATCGCTGCCATAAGTTTCAGGATATGTCAATTTAAACTATGTCGCGCAACTCAGACGCAGCCAATAATGCGTCGTAAAACTAGGTCGATTGGTGTTACGCCCACTGGTCTTTGCCCCGCCGGTGCAGAGGGCGGAGACTTTGGTCACAGCCGTGTTCAGTTGTATCGACCCGATGCGTTTCAGGCTTTCTGCCCGAAAATCAAACATTGGCCAGCAGGAATATCGATCGTTCGAAATCGAAGCTGGATGAGAATTCTTAGATTAATTGCTGCGGATTGTTAGAAGAAAACGATGGCGATAACCCGTGGATCTGTCTCTGCAATTTGTTTATTATGCTCGATCGTAATTGGTGAGTAGGATATGGGAAGCCGTTCGATCGATTATTGTTTTCCGCGCCCGTTTCTTGGCAGTTTATATAGCGCGAGGTTTCTATGCCGTCTTTGCTTTTGTATTTGTTAATCTGCAGATATAGATTTTGAGCCCAAATTAAGTGTATTGATTTGCCAAGGCAAACAGCTGTCTTCAGTGTTTCGTGTTATTAGTAATGAAACGAGAACGGTATGTCCTGTTTGCATATATCATTTTGTTTGCATATCTGTCCATGCTTTTCTGTCTTTTTGTCTGTCTCCACACCTGTCTGTCTTTCTGTATGTCAGTCTATCTGTTTATCTTTGGCTGCGTATACGTGTTTTTATGCAGTGCTTAAAGTGTGGAAAAATAAGTGCCTGGACGCCCCTTATACCTTTCCAAAAGAAGTGCCTGGACGCCCCCTACTTTTCTAGTCAGTGCTGGCCAATAAGTGGCAGGACGGCGTTCAGATTTTAAAATAAGTGCATGGACGCCGTCCATGACCGTCCAGGCACACTTTAAGCCCTGTTTTTATGTCTATCCCAATCCTTTAAGATCCATCTGGTGCTACACAGACATCTTTCTTTCCAGCAAGAGGCCACTCCTCTCACGGCTACTTACACTGGGCCTACTCTGTGTGCAGGCCAATCCAACGACTGTCTACTCACCAGACTCTGGGTCAGTTGCTGGTGGGAATGGATCAATAGGCAGTGATGGCGCCAACTATCAACTATACAATTTCAGGAGGTTGCGCCAGGATCATGGAAATTATTCGGCAGGTCGAAAATGCTCCAAAGTATTTTTGGCAGTTCATAAGGCAGGTCAAGAGCAAACGAGGCATAAAATAATTGCTACTAGGCCTACTACTACTACTACGAATGCTGCTGCTGCTACTAGGCTACTGGTACTGCTGTTGGTATAGGCCTACTGTTATTATTAGGCTATTACTAGGCTATTATTATTACCACTGTTAGGCCTACTACTGCTGCTGCTGTTGTTGTTGTTGTTATTATTATTATTATTGTTATTATATTTATTTATTCATTCATTCATTTATTTTATTATTACTAGTCTTGCATATAAGACCAGAGTAGATCAGAGTAATTGATTGAGTTCATTCTCAGTGCAACTGATAAACTACTGATTGTCTCTATTTAAAAGTACCTTTTAACCGCGCTGTTATCCCGCTCTCCTTCCCCCTCACCATGTAGCACCCAAGGCCGTAGCCAGGGTTTTGTGGGGAGGGGGGCATTTACTCGACCTTGAGCGAGTCGAAAAGCAACCGAGTCAATACGTGCACTCCGCACTGTATAGTACAGTATACTAAACAATTTCGTGTGTAAACTCTTTGTCCCCTTCCTCCCCCATATGCGTGACTGAGCACTTATTCATATTAAAAAACATCAGACCAGTGGTGTAGTGGGGCGGGGACGCGGGGGGACGCCGTCCCCCCACTTTTTTGAAAATTCTTTCAAAATTTCACTTTTTGCTACAGTTTCTACTTCAATTTCCATGGCGTCCCCCCACTTCAATTTCCAGGCGTCCCCCCACTTCATTTTTTAGGACTACACCACTGCATCAGACAGTCTTGTGACCATCTGAGCATCCTGCTTAGTCCTCTCTTAGGTTTCTCCGCTGCATCTTCAATGTCTTCATCGCCCACTGAGAGTTTTGTGTCATCTGCAAACATAGAAATGTACGATAGAATTTCAACATAATTATTTGTCATTACTGCAGATAATGAACAACAATGGCCCAAACACTCCGTGGTGGCGTCGTTGCCTTGAAGCCGGAAGGTTCGAGGTTCAAATCCACCTCGCCGCGTAAGGACCTTGGGCAAGTCCTTCACTCACAATTGCTCAGCGCTTCGGCGTGAAACTCCAATGCAGTGTCCGCTCTGCATTCGGGAGCGCCTCTGAGTAGGGAGCTTGAAGGGGCGCTATAACAATGGCCCAAGCACTCCACTTAACTCTGTCATCCATCTTGAGCATTTATTGGATTTCCGCTCACATCACTCTCTTCATTTTAATTGTTGTTTATCTCCATTGTTTTTCTGTTCAGCATGTGGTCTTGTTCCCTCTGACCCATCCGGGGTACATGACTCGACCGTGCGGCGTCCAACCCGTGGCCTCGACATCAGAATCGATCGAGCCACCGCCACGTACCACCTCTACGTCAACGGCGTGGCCTGGCTTGATAGTGCGCCAACGTTCTTCACCGTCAACGGGAAGCGCTACTCGACGGCGAAGGGTGGAGGGCTGAGGATATCGGGTTGGGCCTCAGAGCAGGGATCCGATCAGCTGGGACCATGGAACGCAACCGTCGTTACGTTCGTGCCGATGAATGTCAGTGGAGTCGAACTTCTGATCGCCTTCAAACAGTATCGATACTTACCAGATGTTGTTCTCTTTGGCCAGGTACTAACAGGCCTGCATGAATATGGACTCGATATGCATGTTACGCTAGAAATAGTTCAAGAGACTGGGTTTAGATTTCATATGATTTCATATGAAGTATAATCTACTGAAAGATTCTATAGCGCCATTGTGCACGAATTATATCTGACTGCACGCACCTTGTAGACCTACAAAGACTACAAGTTTCAATTGTAGACCTGCAAGTGTTTAGAAGGCCTACAAGTACCAAATAGACCCACAAAGTGTCAAGTAGCCTAAATCTGCAAGTACCAAACAGATTTACGAGTACATATTGAGCCTAGAAGTACAAATCAGGCCTAAATTAGAATTCATAAGTACCAACTAGATCTACAAGTACCAATTAGACCTACAATTATCAATTAGTCTCACATGTACAAATTTAGCCTGCAAGTAACAATCAGTCTTCCAAGTACCAATTAATTTCTACAAGTACCAATTATACCTCCAAGTACCAATTAGACTTCCAAGTACCAATTAATTCCTACAGGTACCATTTAGGCATGCCATTTAGACCAATTAGGCCAACAACATCTCTGACAAAGTAATTTTTTCCTGTCTAGATTTTTCCAACAGACGTAGAAGCAACGAGCGTCGGTGACCGAAACGGTGTCTGCACCGGTTTCCCGCGTTTCACTGTTCCAAAGCAGCACCGAAACGAGCGAATGAAGCACCGAAACACAGCAGAAACGTTTGAAACAGACGGGAAAAGACTTAGAAGGAATGCAGAACATGTAGAAACGGTTTCCATGGATAGAAACGATGTTGGAAGGAATAGAAACAATTTCCGAATGCATCTGAAATCAACTGAAACGGATGGAGGTAAAAGACAGGCGTGGAATCAACCGGATCTTGGTTACCTTGCTTATGGTGGAATCATGTTTGGGGACACGAAAAGAAGAATTGGAAGGTATACTGAAAGTATTCGGTAAAATTTCAGCAGTCTTTGATGTTAATAAAAAATTTGGTTAGATGTTAATTAGTTTTATTTTTTGGTTTTAGGATGTGACTTTTGTTATAATTATTTTTTCTCTATTATTATTTTATGTGTTTTCGTTTATTTTATTTTGATTTTTGAATGATCTGATATTCTATCTTTTGATTCAAATGGTGTATCTTTGTGCTATTTTACGTTCCTGGTATTTTGCCTTCTGTTATCTTACTTCATCATGTCATACCAACTTACCAAGGATGGTGGGACGCGGTGGTGCAGCGGTGAGTTCGGAAATTGTGACCGAAGGGTTGCAGGTTCGAATCTACCTCAAGCCACTACTAGACCTGGGAGTGACTTTGGTCAGCCAATCTGACCCCACTTGACCCTAAAGTGACTTGAGGTCGACTTGAAGTCGACTTCTTGGAGTCAAAACGACTTGACCCGACTTGGCAGAAAAACAAACGACTTCCGACTTGAAGTCGACTTCTGACATGGTAATAACCATTAATCTAAGTAGGCTACGGCTAATAATGTAAGAAGTCGAGCCAATTTTGACTGGCAAGTATTGATTTCATATAGGCCTACCAATGAGTATGAGGCCTCAACACTTAATGCATGAAATTGTTAAAGTTTTATTAAGCCCATTTCAGGGTGTCTGTATTTCAGTTTGAATAGTTTTGTTATACTTTGGGTCATCTAGTAGCCTAGACAATGCGACGGCAAATTATTAGGCCTGTGAATTTTAGCTTTTCCATTGTCTCTGATTATTCAGATTACACTCATTAATATTATTATTATTTTATTAATATTAATATTAAATACATTTGTAAAACGCGCAAGTTCTAAGATAAAATGGGGACCGCGGACTGGTTGCACTGAATGGCGTGTTATGATAGGCCTAATTTTTAATCATGTTTTCGTAATTATTCGGCCACTAACATCATTCCGCGACTGAGCAAATAGCATTGCAAGTGCGTTATCCTACAGTTGGCTACTACTAGTAGGCTAGGCCTACTCACTGACATCAGGATTTATCATTGTCCAATACGCCATACAATAGTTTTCCGTCTGCAGACAACTGCAGATGCAGCGCACCAAAGTAGCCTATATAGCGCCAAATTATCGATCCATTATATAAGGCCTTTTAGATCCAGCTTTCTTTGCGCCGAAGTCACTGACCGATAGAAGTTCACTGACTTGCTCATGTTGATGTCTTGATAAGCACACGTGCTAGTATTTTAGTAAACACATTTTGTTTCACCATTTTATTTAAGCGCATGACTAAGCGTGACGTTTGAGCATATGATATATGCTCAAACGTCATGCTTAGGCATTATAGAATAACAATTTATATGAATAGATGATAGATCGGTAGACGGCAGTCTGCACGATAGCCTACCGGTAAATTAATAAACAGGCTAAGTCTCTGTTTAGCAAAGGCCTAATTCATTCTTGTAAACACACTACAAAAGCTGCTTAAATTTTGTCCTGGTTTCAGATCATTGGTTTGAAGTGACAAATATAGCTATGTTTTTTTTTCTCAAGTCGGTTTAAGTCGACTTGTGGTAAAAACAACTTCAAGTGACTTCTCTCTACAAAATTCGACTTGGGGTCAGTTGCGGTGAGCAGAAACGACCCGACCCGACTTGGGATGACCAAGTCGACTGGGGTCGACTTATTGGGGTCGACTCCCAGGTCTAGCCACTACGTAGTGACCTTGGACAAATTGCTCACCCACAATTGTCTGTGAGGAAGGCAACGGGAAACCATCTCACCCATCTCATCCTCAGGACCGTAAAGCCAATGATCGGGCAGAGAACTCTTCATCATGATACCAAGGAGGATTAGTGTCGCCCTCCTCCTTTCCTCAGACTAGTGACTGGCACTTCCAAAATAGGAGCAAACTTATCTTACCTTAACTTTATACCAGTTGGTCACGTGTCATACAGCGCTTACCGTTCTGACGATACACATGAGTGTAGTGAGAGCTAAGTAAGTAAGTAAGTAAGTAGCCTTTATTTGCATATGACAAGCGCACACGCATTACATGTCAAAAATGTAAAATAAAACACAGAAATAATAATAAAGTATAGTAATAATAATGCAAAGAAATAAGAAAAGATACAGTAGCGCCAGCATAACAGGCGCCTACGGCAGCCATGAACAGGCGCCTACGGCTAGTTATGATTGGTCGTTTTCGTGTCGGGTCGGATGAAACTGGGTCAAGTCAGGTGACGTCAGATGCGATTGGATGGGTCTAAAAATAACTTCAAGTGAATAATTTCATGTAGCTGTTCACGCTTGATTGCATGTTCTTGTGTTCGTTCAGGTGGAATAGCGAGAAAGTGAAGAAAATCGTCTCTGGTCTCGACAGCGGACCGCTCGTTCTTTTCTCGACCTCGGGCGATGCGCTGGTCCTGTCTCCCTTCTCGGAGTTCATGACCCAGTCGGTGGTCTACGGGGAGGCGGAGGGGGAGGAGGGAGAGATGAGCGCCACCTGGGGACTGATGGGAATGACGAAACGAGTACCTCGTCATTTCAACTCATGGGTTGTCGCCAGTTATTCTGCGGATGGAATCAACAGGGTATCTACTTTCAATTGTCTGCTATTTTCATTGCAATATCCATATCATTGTTATGTGAAGAATACAATGCGTATCATTGTCATGTGAACAATACAATACAATGCAATACACTAAAGTGCAGCGTACACGCCAAACCCTGTCTTGCTGTGATATGCCGAATTTTCCGATACGTCTATCTGTTTGTCTTTATAAATGTGTGTCTGTCTGTAATCTCTGTATATATGCATCTGTATTTCTGTTTCTGTGTGTATCTATCTGTCTGTGTTTCTCTGTCGGTGTACCTGTCTGTATGTATGTGAATGTCTTCCTGTTTGTGTCTGTTTGTCTTTCTCTCTGTGTGTGACTGTCTCTGCATATGTGTCGCTTGTGTGTGTCTGCCTGTCTGTACGTGTCTGGCTTTCTCTGTGACTCTGTCTTTCTCTGGGTGTCATCTGTCTATCTTGCTGTGTGCGTGTGTGTGTGTGTGTGTGTGTGTGTGTGTGTGTGTCTGTCCATCTTTGCCAACTGTCTTTCTGTGTGTGTGTGTGTGTGTGTGTGTGTGTGTGTGTGTGTGTGTGTGTGTGTGTGTGTGTGTGTGTGTGTCTGTCTGTCTGGATCTAGATAGAGACTATTAACCTTGCATAAAATACTGATCATCTGATCTTGTGTTAACAATTATTATTTTTTTCGATCTGCAGGCGATGGCGAGATGGGGTGAATTGATGCGTATCTACTATCGCAAGGGAACCGAATATCGCGACAGTGACCTCACGAATAACTACATCGGATTCTGGACGGACAATGGTCAGTATATATAATATATATATGATATATATATATATATAATTATGTATGTATATATATATATATATATATATATGGAGCCATGACAGGCGCTATACAAATTCTGTCATTGACATATCATGGCTGCACATAAATACATTCAAATTGTCATATGCAGTATCATCATATGCCTGTCTGTCTGTTTGTTTATCTGTATGTCTGTTTGTCTGTCTGTCTGTCTGTCTGTCTGTCTGTCTCTATGTATTTATATATGTGCATATTTATGTCTGCATAGTTATTCAGATAAGTTGATATGTTTATCTCTCGCATTTCCATAATGCGCTTCTTCAAGCTCTCTACTCAGAGGCTCTCCTGACTACAGCGCTGACATTGTATCAGAATTCCACGCCGAAGTGCATGAGCAATTGCAAATGAAGGACTTGCTCAAGGTCCCTACACGGCGGCTAGAGGTGGATTCGAACCTCCAACCCTTCGGCTCCAAAGCACCGAACTTCACCACTACACCACCACGCCCCTTTATAGAAGCTGCTTTCTCTGCTACTTTTTAAAGTTCTTATTGATTGTTTTATCTCAGGCGCCTATTACTATTACAAAACGGAACCAGGTTTGGATTACGAGAAAACTATCTTATCCGAAGTCAAATATGCCTCAACAATGAGAATACCATACAGGTAATGAATTGCAATTCGGAACATACGTACCATACAGGTAAATTGAGGTAATGAATTGCAAGCAATACAGATTGTTGTTTTGCCTCAAAAGTCAGAGTTCCGATGTTGTCACTGTGATGATAAGGATGGTGTTGCTAATTAGCAACAGGGAGGCTGATGACGTTGACGACAATGATAATGATGATGTCGACAATTTTGACTATGATGATGATGATGACGATGACGACGACGATGACGGCGATAAAGAAGGTGACATTGTTGATGATGACAATGTTAATGATGATGACGATGATCATGAACATGATGATGACGTTGTTGTTGTTGCTAGGTACATCCAGTATGACTCATGGTTCTATCCCAAAGGATCTCAAAATGGAGTCAAGGAATGGGTTTCCATGCCTTCCATCTTTCCCAATGGAATGCAGTAAGTCTTCATTTGTCTTTTCCAGCTCCATGTCTGACCTTTTAATCCAGTTATTCAACACATACAGATTTAACCCTAGTAACCCGAACCACATTTCCCAATGATAACCATCTATGGTATTTTATTCCCATATCTATAGGACCAAGTTGCCTATTGACCCCTTTAAATGTCTTTGGGCATGCTTGCAGAGGAAATCACCCTTCATCATCCTTCCTCCTTTGATATCCTTTCTCATATCACTCCCTTGTTCTCCTACCCATCTTCGTTCCTTCCCAATTTCCTCCTCTCTCTGCATTCTTTCCGTTACCCACCTCCATCATTCTACTCCATTTCCCCTCTTCGTTATCGCTGGCCAATGGTAAATAATTCAATTACATGTATGTTTATTCTGTTATGCTTCGCGAAGTGTTCCATAATGCGCCTATAATAACTATTCTGATTGTACGTTTACTGTTAACCTTCAGCGTTGCTTAGCTTTTAGTTGTTAGGCTTAGACCAGCATGAGAATTGTATAGAAATAACTGGGAGTTAGACTATAATCGTGGAGTTGGGGTGTGACAGAAGACTTTACTATGGGAGCCATAAGAAAGACTAGGGACATGGTTTAAAGTGGGTGGGAACGCGTGGGAACGGCGCTCCCACTGCTCTCTAAATTCTTGGCCTGCGTTCCCACTGCTCATCATGATCATGATGGAACCCTGGAAACAAAATGCTTTTTTGGCTAGTTCGCGTGTGCAAGAATGTCAAAATTACTCAATGATTGTGTGTTTTCTACAGGTACGTATGGAATCAAACCGGACTTACTGTCGTCGCTCATAACCGATGGTGGTAAGTCAGTCAGTCAGTCAGTCAGTCAGTCAGTCAGTCAGCCAGCCAGCCAGTCAGTCAGTCAGCCAGCCAGTCAGTCAGCCAGCCACTCAGTCAGTCAGCCAGCCAGCCAGTCAGTCAGTCAGGTTGGTAGGGCTACCGGTATAGGTACCCAATAAATACAAGTTGGAGATATGTAGGAGAATAATGGAGGGAGAGGGGTATGGAGGATAGCAAAAGAGGAATGCTCATGAAGGTAATGATGCCTCTACTCGTAGTACCCGTTGCCACTCAGTCAGTCAGTCAGTCAGTCAGTCAGGTTGGTAGGGCTACAGATATAATGTTAGTTGGAGATGGGTAGGAGAATAATGGAGGGAGAGGGGGATGGAGAATAGCAAGAGAGGAATACTCATGAAGGTAATGATACCTTTACTCGTATTACCCATTGCCACTCAGTCAATCAGTCAGTCAGTCAGTCAGTCAAGCAGTCAGTCAATCAATAAATCAGTCATTCAGTAAATCAGTCATTCTATATTCAATAAGTAAGGCAACGAGTCAGTCAATTGGTAAGTATGTAGGTCGGCCAGTCAATCAGCCAGTCGTTTGTTCATTCATTCTTTTATTCTCTTGTTCATTCGTTGATCTTTAATTTAGTATACGGGTGTGGAGCGTTAGCGACTTCATTTTTCTCGGCCTCGGCATATTTACGATGATTAGTCCTCTGCCTTGCCAGTTTATATTTCCACTGACGAAGCAAGACATACTCAGTATATTCATCAGAGCTGCATTGACCATGGGTACCTCTATCTGTAGCTCACATCTTATAAATATCATTTGTGTGTATTCTGTTAAAGGTCTTATCAAACAGTTTACGCCAAGCAGAATGGAGGAAAATACAATTTCGTTGTCGAGGAAGAATCGAAAAAAGCCCTCCCGACGGACCAGGTAAAGTAACAGAATTAAGTGGCTGATCGTAATCGTAATTGTAATCGTAATTGTAATCGTAATTGCAATCGTAATTGTTATCGTAATTGCAATCATAATTGCAATCGTAGTTGCAATTGTAGTTGTAGTCGTAATTGTAATCGTAATTGTAATCGTAGTCGTGATTGTAATCGTAAACCTGGTTTAGACTGTAGACTGTAAAGTCCGACAGAGCCTGGTGTATGATCTTGATGATCTAATCAGAGTAAAGCTTCACTAGTAGTTGTAGGCTACCTTTAGACAAATGGCAAATGGGTGGAGAAGTGGACAGGCCTTGGCATTTTCGAATTCAGCCTTTAGCGAATATACTGTTAGGGCGTGGTAAATGTGATTGATGTTTGGTCTCAATGGCAGATATATGAGATTTGTGTCTGGTCTCAAATGGGGGGGGGGGTGCGAGTTGTGGTGGACAGGAATGGGGAGAGGTCTTACAGTCTTACTCTTAATGTCAGCAGAAAATCTTTGAGGAAGTTTTTACCTTCAATGGTTGCAGCCGTGCAGGAGAAAATGTTGTGAAGGTTTCCAATCCTTTGCAAATTGTACAAGAGTCTTGCTAGAAATAATTTAGCACTACTCCTCTATTGTTTAATTCCTCTATTGTTTATGGAAGAGCATTTTATAAGACCTTTATGGATAGTGCTATAAGCTATATCTCTCTGTACAGGAATTCTGGGATGATCTGCTACGCGAGTCCAGAAAATGGGGCTTGATTGTCTATGAGCAGGTATGCGGCTATAATATTATAGCACAGGTTAAGTCAATATAAAAGTCTAATTCAATATCGTTTAAGATTAATTGAGGTAACGCCATTGGCTGAAAAATTTAAAGACAAAATTTCAACTGTCCCAATCGTAATCGTAATAGTAATCTCGGAACTTCTACAGCGCCACAAAATTTGAGTCATGAGAACCAGCTTATAATTATACAGGTGCTCAATCACAACAAAATCGATAGGCAGAGGTCAAGATCTGGAGAGTCAGCCGAGGAGTTAGACAGACGGCTATGGTGGATGATGTTTAGAGTTGGAACGGTGTGGGAGATAGGGGGAAGTGGAAGAATCACGATAGGATCTGTGAAAAAGCAGTGTTTTCAGTTTCGAGTGAAAGATCCGTGGGGATGTAGTGAGAGGTGGAGTTTTGGTGAGTTCGTAAGATGGGTCAGATGTTTGTCGTTGTGCTTTGCGAAAGTTTGTTCCAAAGAGGCGGGACAGCAATGGATATAGAACGATTTGCAAATTTTAGGGATGAGGTGATGGAATATGGTGAGGCAGTGCAATGGAGGATGAGGAGCGGGTTGGACAAAGTGGCTGGATGGTGAACAACTGACGACGATAGGATGGCTGGGAGGTTTGAAGTGAATTGTAGTTGAGTGAAAGGATTTTGAATTCAATGATCTGTGTGGTGTTCATCTCTCCTCTTCTTTTTACTAGATGTTTTATATGAGAGAAAGTAGGATTAACAATTGGTTAATAAAGAATAGCCTACTCTTTCTTATTATCTAATGCTTATTGTTTTTCTGGACATAAGAGTTCGTGGCAGTTGACAACGGTGAACAAACCAATACCTATCTATTCTCGTTGAATTCTGTTCTATATTACATGTATTATATACAGGATTGGTTGAACCAGCAGTTTGATGACATGGACGCTACTGTCTCCGACCTAACTCTGGGTCGCCAGTGGCTGCTGCAGATGGGAAAGGGAGCGGCGAAGAACGGACTGACCATCCAGTACTGCATGGCACCGTCCAGACATGCTCTCCAGTCGCTCGAAATACCTGTCGTCTCACAGGTAAAACATTTATACCGTATTATGATATTTATGAGAATTATTGGCTGATTGAAAAAGATCAGGTAAGACAATTGTAGTGCCTGCAATAAACAAATTGCACCATATCTCAACTTGCTTTGTCTTTGCTATCGTATCTTAGCATTCTGCATATATCTTGCCATACCTAATCATATTCCATGCCATTACTAATCATATTCCATGCCATTACTAATCATACCATACCATAGCATATACTTAACCTCACCTATAGTCTCGCATGGCAACCATAATCGTAATCTTGAGACCCCTGTATACAATTCCCAAAAAGGCACAGTCATGGGAACAAGATTATTCACAGATGCTTAGTCAAAAAAAGTTGATAGGAAGGTAGGGTACAAATCTGTTCCAGTTCAAGAACCAAGACTTACCTTACTTCACTTTACTATAATTATAAGCTTACCTGGTCTTTCTTAGCTCTCATCCATAAACACATACGTGTAAGATCATCGTAGTTTTGTGTCGATTGATCGGAAGTGTCTTAAGATATTTACGGCTGTTATAATTGAACTTTTATATAGCGCCACTAATTCGGAAAAGCTAACCACGTCTATGAGTAATTGACATTTTGACTGTTTTCGACGACAGGCGCGCGTCAGTGACGACTATCAGCCGGGCAATGACCAGTGGAAGATCGGGATTTCTTCGATGTTTGCTCATGCCTTAGGTGTGGCTCCCTTCAAGGACAACTTCTGGACTACAACCAACCAGCCAGGCAATCCATACAGTAAGTACACAAATGCTTTTGTCTGGCATTGGAGAGAAACTATTTCTTAGATTCATATTACACCTAGGTTTTAATCAATAAACAGTTTCAGTCCACTAGTTTCAGAACAATCGTCTCATAGTTTCTGCACTATACAGGCCTACCGTTTGTGCTGTTATTTCAGCACTATTGTTTCAGAGTCGTGGTTTCCACGCTGTAGTTTCAGCACCACGGTTTCAGCACCATGGTTTCAGCACCTTTGTTTGGTCCCCAATGTCACACCATAGGCTCGGCACAATAGCGTCGCAAAAGTATGTAGTCCATATGACTCCATTATAGCCTTGTGCTTATAGGTCCTGTGATGCTTTGGCCATTTGGTATTATTTTTGTGTATGCTTGTGTGTGTGTGTGTGTTTCTATGTATGTGTCTGTTTGTGTGTGAGTGTAGACAGAACGGAGCCTTACCCACAGCTGGAGTCTGTTGTGGCGACGCTCAGCACAGGTCCAGTGGCACCAAGTGACCGAATTGGGTACTCTGATCAGAAGCTCATCATGAGGTAAAGCCCCACTAACCTAGGTTTATGGTGGTGGTGTGGTGGTGGTGAGAATTTTAATAATAACTCAATAATAAAAATAATAATAATACTACCAATAATAACAACCTTGATGATGATAATTAATAATAATAATAAATTGTGATTTTTATTAATATTATGACGACAACAATGACGATAATTATTTGCTTTGTATGCAAATGAAGGTCATGCAATGATGATGGTCTCATCCTCAAACCATCGAAACCAGCAACTTCAACTGATTTCCAGATCATAGAGGTATTGCTCATCATCATCGTCGTCGTCGTCATCATCATCATCATCATTATAATGACAACGGCCACTATTATAGTAACGATGATGTTGATTTATCATTCTTGGTGATAATTGGAGTCACAGGGCTTTAACGCCTACCTTTAACATGTGCAGCGTTTTAGTAAAGTAGCAATAGACAGACATACTTATAAGCACACGCACACACATACACACACATAAGCACACACATACACACATGCACACACAAGCACACTTGTACATACACAAACACACAAAACACACATGCACACACACACATAAACACACACATAAACACACATGCACACATAGACACACAAACACACTCACACATGCACACACATATAAACACATGAACACACATGCACACACACAAACACACACACGCGTGCGCACACGAGTGAAATACATGATGGTCTTATCTTGTGTTTTAAATACTTGACTGCAGGCGGCCTTCAAGGGCTTTACCTGTGAGGTGTGGAGCACATTTTCCATCATCTCTGAATTGTTCTTTGGCATCATCCTTGCTGCTGACTGCAAAAGTGGGGAATCAATTGTCCTCTCACCTGCTGAAGCCGGATTCGGTAGACAGGTAGGCCTATTGTTGTTGTTTTTGTTGTTGTTGTTGTTGTTATTATTATTATTATTATTATCATCAATATGATTATTATTATTATTATCTATATGATTATTATTATTATTTTCGTTATTTTTATTATTATCATTATTATTATCGATATTATTATTATTATTATTATTATTAGTAGTAGTAGTAGTAGTAGTAGTAGTAGTAGTAGTAGTAGTAGTAGTAGTAGTAGTAGTAGTAGTTGTAGTAGTGGTAGTGGTAGTAGTAGTAGTAGTAGTAGTAGTAGTAGTAGTATTATCAGTATTATTATTATTATTGCTATTATTTTCATATCATTCTTATTTTTATCATTATTATTTCTATTAATATTATTATAATAATTATTATTATCACTATTGAAATTGAAGCTCTTTTCACTTTTCATCATAGTTTCCAGAGAGCGTTGCTTTCTCCTGGTTCCAACCGGAAGTGACGTTTCCCTTCAACGAATCATCGTCGCTGACGATGTCTGGATGCGTCAAGAACCCATTCTGCTACTACCTGACTGCTCCAGTCATCAGAACAGCCAGGTATCCGATCTAATCCTCTGATCTAATCCTCTAATCTAATCTCTTAAGATTATAATCTTATGTAGCACCAGTGTTATTGTAGATGGCACCGATCGTTCAAGTGAAACCAAAGTCACTTAAATATTCTAATCAGTAATTCAAAGCTAACTTTTATAAATAATTCTAAGCTAATTTTTATAAATAATTCTATTCTAATTCTAATAAAATATAATTCTGACCTAATTCTTATAAATAATTATAATTTTTGAATGAATGTATGATTGTATGAATGTTTGTATTAATGAATGAATGAATGAAAGAATGAACGAACAATGAAGCGATGAATGGATATGTATGAATGAAACAGTGAATTAATTAATAATATTACAATAACGGTTTTCGTTGTTGTTGTCGTTTGTCCCATGATGCACAGCGGGAGGAGAATCATTCTTTACGGTGAGCTGTCGAAGTGGGTGACAATGTCCGCGAATCGTGTGAAGGAGATCAGTCGTTCGCAGGCGGAAGTCTACGTCATGCTCCAGGGTGCGTCAGCGGAACACGTGACCTTCACGTACAGCGTCGATGGAGTGATGGTTCGCCTGGAGTGCATCCTATCCGCCGATGGATTGGCCACGCTCCATGTGGTGGCCGAGAGGTGTTGAGTGGAAGGAGGAAGACCCTTTCCAGAGGGAAGCAGAGCTGGAATGATCGTTTACCGGATTGGGTAGATGGATTGTGGGAGAATTAGCACGAGATAGCTCGATTTAGTATCTCTAGGTCGGATATTTGAACTCGTAGGTTGAAGGGGTGACAAAGTATATAATGGTGGCAAATTTATGTGGCGCATTAACTATTTCATAGTATTATTATGTAAAGCATTCTGCACTTGTATGGAACAGACAGCAGTCACAGCACATTATGTAGGAACTTAGGAAGCTGTAGGCTCGTTCGCTGTATGTCTGTCTGTCTGTATGTATGTATGTATGTATTTATGTATGTATGTAGGTCTATGTATGTCTGTATGCATGTCTGCTTGTATGAGACACCTGCAGAGACATTCAGTTGTTTCCATTCTTATCTAGGGAACATTTGTCTGGCCGTATACCAATGCTAGGGACGACAGTTTTCATACGATGTAGGCACTATAGTCACCATTGAGGTAGAAATATGCCTCAAGTCGATTTTAGTACGAGTTTAGCACAAGTCTGTAACGTTAGAGTCATATACAATACAATTAGTCATTTATACCGCGCTTTAACAAAAGTCTTGCACAAGAGTCATATTATTTTTGTATGCTGCATTGTTAACGGTCAGTATGACTATGACACAGTATGTATGAGTACTTGTAAACTATAAGTAGTATGCATTCGTTTGGTGCAAACAAATTTATGTTCTGAATTAATTGTTTTGTTATTTACTTACCTGACGGGTTGTTAATAACTTCTTCTGGAAGAATGACCTAAATTCCAACGAATCTGGATTATAGGCCTAAGTCTTACTCGGTATCTCTCCACCATGTAAACTGTTATCGCCTCAATGCATAGGATGATAGGAAGTGTTCATTGTATTGTATTGTAAATATTGTATTACATGTAGTTAAGCGTTCATAATGTGCCTCTGATAGGGTGAACGGTTCAGAGGTGCTCCCATTGCACAAGTCCCCCGAAGGAAGAAGCAGGTTTTGCGAAAAGAGAGCTTCAAATCTCTGTACAAATATTATCAGTAAATTATACTAATAATAATAGTAATATGATAGTATCGTATATTATATTGGTTTATAATATATATATCAGCATAATTAGTTTTCCAGGGGCAAGTGCCCCCTTGCCCTTGTGTGCGGGGGGCCCATGCTTCGCAGCTAGACTATTCGTCTGAAACCTTGCAGCTATAGACAGAGACATTTTAATATTCTAACCGCTTGCGGTCTGTCAACCGAATAGTTGAAAAAACAAAAATTATCATCAGTCGCCCCGCATGGGATGGTTGAACAATGCCAGATGAACCAATTTTACGATTACGGTGGATTACGGGCCGGGGCAACGCCGATTACGGTGCCACTGCCACACTCCCCCGCAGAGGAGAGTGCGGGCTGGGTGTGGACGAAATCCGCAATTTCCCGGGCAACGCCGGTTACTCCAGTTAGAAAGGCCGTCTAATAATTCAGGAAATAATTCTGGACCGCCTGGAACTTCTGGGCGTCTGAACATCCAGCAGGTGGAGACCTTCCAGATAAGAACAATAATTCATCGATTTAATAAATGTTTTCCATAGATTATTGATATAATTATCATATTTGTATTTTAAAAATGCGACCAATCCATTAAATTAATAATTATAACAGATGATAAATTAAAATAAAATTACTAAAATTAATGTATTCAAATAAATTTTAAAAAACGAAAAAACTGAGGGATTATTTTGTTTCTGTGCTCTGTAATACACTGGTCTATTGCATGTCTTTCATATGTCTATGGTCCATTGACGTAAACTACTTGTCGGCCATATTTGATAGAAACGCTAAAAGATATTAAAATAAGAAAAACAAATAAAAAAACGTTTACTTGATAACTAAGACAACAATGGCAATGGATAATAAAGTCGCTATGGTTCAAACAGAGGTCGCACACAAGGGTGTGTTTAAAGCAGCAAGTATTAAGGATGGATTCAAATTGTATCTTTTTTACTTGAGTTGTAGGCTATTATAAGTCTGCATAACAATCGTCCGAACAGAACCGAACTCTAGAATAGGCCATAATTCACAGTTTTTGAACAAACCATTCCATTCGGCTACTTAGGCAAACGGCTTATTTTTTTAACTTTTAATTTTGTGATTTGCTTGGATAGCCTATGTCTGATGTAGGTCTCATGAGCCTTTTGAATTTCGTCAAAATTGAACCTAAAGTTGCATTTAGGCCTACATAATGCCTGGTCGATCCCGTTGTAATTAAATTTTTTCATGCAAATCTGTTTCTCAAATGTAGGCCTACTTTATTTTTCAGCATGTAAAATAAATTGACTTACCCATTAAGTTATTGTAACATTTGTTGTTGTATATTTTTAAATTTAATGGCCAAACTGTTTGTTGGTAATCCGTTTTTGTTTGTTTAGACTTAAAGTTCTTTTAAAAGTAGCATATAACATTTGTTCATTGTGCTATTATTCTTTAACGTCACAAGAAATGAGATGAATATAAGAGATGCAGATTCTGGTCGAATGCTTTGGCAAAGCCATGAAGATCTGTGAGTATTCCTCAAATTTTTATTTATTTAACGAGGTTTTCACTTTTCTTATTGATATGATTTTGAGTTTCATAAGATAGGCTACATTACTTGACATAAGATTAGAACTGAAAGAAAGTGAAATCTACTATTTAACCTGCTCACAGTCCAGTGCTTATTTTTTCTTTAATCATCATAGAAACTATACCATGTTTAAATGATCATTTTTTTCATCTGCACTTGTTGTATTAGCCGATATTTTAGTTTGTTTCATAATATGAAGTTGATTCAAATTTCTGTTTTAAAATTAAATTTCAGATCAGTGTCAGGGGTGGAGCATGCAGGTAGCTATTCTTGATTTAATTCCATGCTTAATGTAAGTTGTGTGACCAGAAATAATGTGAAAACTGTATGGAGCTAACTGCCCATAGACCTAATTATAGAACTCAATAATGATCTATACAACAGTTTTATGATTGAAAGGTGCTATAAATACCCAGAAACATACAGTACCATAAGGCTAGTTACATAAATAATATTAATATATTTAAAAATTATAATAATAATGATGATTAGGGTTGTATGATTTTTACTATTTGGCCGAATCAGAATAACTGGACCAATACGAATAGTGTACAAAACAAGTTTACCGACAACATTCAAAACTTCAAATGAAAGCAAAAGGTTTCAGTTAGTAAATTTAATAACTAAACATAACTAAACAGAATAAACAGTTAACTGCATATAATTTTGCATCCTGTTAGTCTGTGTACACTTGCTATAGTATGGAGAAATGACGTCATGTGACCACTGTTCATATTATGGGTCTGAAAATTACTATTTGGCCGAATACTGAATAGCTATTTGGCCCACTATTCGGCCCCGAAACGAATACGAAGTGAATGTTCAGTGCAGCACTATAATGATGATGATAATAATAACGATTATAATAATATAAGTACCTCAGTGCAAGAAATAATATAATAGTAAAAGCGTAGGTCACATCCTTCCACACAATAAGTAACCCATGCTAGATGTTCGGTGACTTTGAGAGATTGTTATTAAAATTAATTGTACATAATTTTGTGACGTGCACAAGGTCACAAAATGTCACACTGAAATATGAATGCATCTGGTCAACCCTCAAGAAAAGATACAGTTATATATCCATGTGCTTTGAAGGTGCCATATAAATGCCTGGATACACAAATTCTCTAGTTATGTCACATTAGATCACCTAACATTACATTACATGACTTAAGTCTTCAGAACATGGGAAATTGCAAAGTATTGCAAACCTAAGCAAAATATTTGCTGCTTGTGTATCGCTCTACAAATAAGTACAAGAAAAAATCATTTTTGCTCTGATTTCGATTTTTTCAGCGCATCTACCAAAGGAGATTCTACAGTGTCGTGCTGTGGCCACCGAAATCAAT
This sequence comes from Lumbricus terrestris, assembly GCA_949752735.1. Lineage (NCBI taxonomy): Eukaryota > Metazoa > Annelida > Clitellata > Crassiclitellata > Lumbricidae > Lumbricus > Lumbricus terrestris. The sequence goes on along the minus strand of OX457041.1, from coordinate 7,305,396 downwards.
TTCTCGTCGAGGGAACAGCTCAACAACTGTCGACTCGTACAATCCGTTCTCTTCCGGGATCAGTGCACGGAAGGTAAAAATCATCTAGCAACACACAACTGCGTTCAGTATCAGCCCATTCCTCTAATTAAGGAAAACATTTGACATATTTTGTAATTTTAGTAACTTCTTTTGTACCGGTGTCTAAGGCACTGTGATAGTCAAGTCATCAATGCCACTTGAAACCAGGCCATAATCAGGTCATTATATCCAGATCAGTAGAATAGCAGACAGGTTGATAAGCACTGTTATGGTTGATGAGCAATTTGAAGAATGGATAAACTTTAAAAGCTGTGAACTAAGTGACACAAGAGACTGCGCAGGGCTCTCAGGCACAGGGAGAGAAATTGGCAAAAAGTAATTCAGTACACCCATAACAGTTCTTGATTTAGATCTGACAAAGATAACCAGATAACCAAAGATGACCAGACAAAGTATTTAGATGATCTCATTGTATGATGAGATTGAGAATTTATTCGAAGTGTTGTGGCTGGCCTCTAACTTCACACCTTGAATTCGTTGAACAGTATAAACTCTGTGCAGCAGTTTCTCAGTGTTGGAGGCTGGCAGAGCTCTGCAAGGTACTTGAGTACTTTACTGTTGTCTGATGTTCTTCTGTTGATGTCGTTGACAGTGTGGAACTTTCGGTTTGGCTGCGTCATTCCGCACTCGACCAACACCTGGCAGCTCGTCATGGAAGCTCATCCACAGACCTATCCAGCGGAAGTCTTGTCGTTAGTAGCGTTTCCAGCTCACTTTTCAAGTGTCTACCGTAATTCTTCTGCATGAGGCGCGATGGTGTAGTGGTGGCGTCATTGCCTTGAAGTCGGAAGGTTCGAGGTTCGAATCCACCTCAAGCCGCCTCGTAGGAACCTTGGACAAGTCCTTCACTCGCAATTGCTCAGCGCTTCGGCGTGAAACTCCGATGCAGTGTCCGCTCTGCAGTCGGGAGCGCCTCTGAGTAGGGTGCTTTAAGGGGCGCTTTAACAAGTGCACATACAAAAGAACGTATGTCATTTATGCAGGCGTCTACACGTGCCTTTTGCACCCTCCCAATAATCAGGATTATCTCGTATTTCCCACTTGCTATATAGGTCCTCCCAATTTATTCTTGCATGGTGATACCCCATTGCTTCTGTTTGGGCATGGTCACCAAATGGACAGATTCCTTGACATGTACCGGTAATGGGGAGAGTATGAGTTTGAGCCTCTGCTCAGGTAGTCACTATGTATGGACCTTGAACAAGTCCTTGAGGCACAAAATCTCACTTCTAAACTGTGGAATAGGGCAACGTCAAATATGGTTGTATGCCAGCCACAAATGCCATTCTGATGAGTACAGTAGCAAAACTAGCCTAATTTTTGCAAATTAAAACATATGTTTGCCACCTACTCCTGGAAATGAAAATGGTTGAATATTGTTTATTATAAATGCATGCAATGCAGGCAACACATTAAGTCTGTATCCAAGCCTAAAATAAACTATTCATGAAATGTCTGGTCTTGCAGTTAACAATGGCTGGCTGAGTGGTTGATTGCGTTGTTGTGGTGGTGGTGTGTGTGTGTGTGTAGGAGTTCATGCCTTCCATGGGACAGTCGCTGTGCAATGCGAGGAAATTGCAGAGGTCCTTATTGCAGTTCAATGTAAAAAAATTGATTAATGCCTAGTCATCGATGTATTGTACAGTATAAACAAAAGTAGCGAAAGAAACAGGACATGAATAACCTTTAAAAGTGCAGTTTTTTTACTTGTTAAATTGCAGATGCTGTGAAACCATACAAACATTGTAATTTTTTATATTTCTAGGGGCAAGGTGGTCATTTACACCGTCCTTTACGACGGTGACTTACCAATTGCCAGTTCCAAGGTTCGGCTCTATTACAAGTGATGTTTGACGCTGTCTGCTCCCAAGAACTAAATTAAGAAAGTATGAGTATAATGAAGCAATTCTTGCTGCTCATGGTTCTAGAATGCTGAAGCGATTGCTTGAAGAATTGTAAACATTCTTGTGAGGTCAAACTCATTTGAAAAGAATTTTGATCATACTTTAACCATCAAGCAGAAATTTGAACAAATGTTTAGTTATTGTCCAGTAATCCATGTCTTCTCTTTGTTTACACCAAACAATTTCCGTTTAATTTATGATAGATAACACAATCTTGTTTGTCTTCACCACTCCTATTGTCTCCATGATTGTGTTTTGTTGTGCATTTTCTTTGCTATGTTGAGCTGTTAAATAGCAAATTCTCATGTGATATACCTTAAGCAAGAGTGGATGGAATTTTTGTTATAAGTTTATTTCTGAAAGAAATTGAAATAAACTTAAGTAAATTTGTACATGATTTACTTTTTCGCAGATGCCGAATGGTGTTGGTGGAGCAATTATAGAATAATTATTGTTTAGTTAATTTTGACTGCGGCAGGAAACAGGTAACCACAACATTCTTGATAAAAGATCTTTTTTATAAATCTGCAAACCTGTTTACGAAAATAACAAGTTACAAAGCACTAATTTAATATAAACATACCAATCACCATGCATCCTTACTATTCAGTATAAATTTAGCAACACTTGCTCCTGCTGAAATCCATTTGCAATAATAAATTATACTGCCATATGTTGAAGATGGAAAGCAAACTGCCAAGAAATGTACAACTACAAAAATGAACTCCATGGTACAACTACAAAATGAACTCCATGGTTAATAATACTCGCACATGCCAGGGTAGAGAGTCGTATGGAACAGAACCAGTCATCAGATCAGATATCCTTATTATTACCCTGCAACCCACAAGGACAATTTTTAAACATTCTCTTGCGTTAAATCATTTTACTCAAGGACTCAAAAATTCTATAGATCAACCTCGTCTCGCATAACTTGCTTGATTTGCTCTGAAATCGCACCTACTTCAGAAACTTAATGACCCTTAAGTTCAATGTCCCAGGACAAAATCACAACTGAACTTTTAATATATATGTGACCTGCTCCAGCAAAAGGAGGCAGAAGTGACAAAATGAGTTTTGTATATTTTTGGCTAAATATGACAAACAATCATTTCTGTTTAAAATGCCGCAAAAACTATTCTATCTTAATTGGCTCCAGAGATATGAATTATAATGTGATGGCTTGACCAAATAAGACCATAACATAACGCTTGAAACGGACCTTTAAAATGCGTTTAAAATCCCAAAAAAATTTAATTTGTCGTACAAAATGCTTACATTTGTTGCGAAAGAGGTCAAATAATATCAAATCAATATATTTTTCATGTAAAATATGATCTTGTTTACTGATATATGCGAAAAAATGATAATCGGAAAATTTACGACTGATTGGTGTTTTATCGAATTTCCTCTGTTTTATCATTTGCGACTTCCGCCTCCTTTTGCTGGAGCAGGTCACATATTATTTATGCCTTCACTTTTCATGTAAGCATATTTATATCCCTTCTTGCAGGTATCAATTAAACAGATTTCATGGATCAAATCTGCAAACAACTGAATCAGAAAATTAAACTTAACATGTAAATATTCAGATGCAGTCAATTTTCAATACTTGCGACATCATAAGTGTGTACAGCAAACTACAGCATACATTCGTTACTCTAGAAAACATACACAAACATTGCAAACTTCAGCGAAAGCGTCTGTAAATGTAAAACACATAAAAAAATCAAGCCTGAAACGAGATCCTTCAACTACAATACTACATGATTGCATGCTGAAAGAAGCTGTTTGTAAAATATTACATCCAAACGTTCAACCCTTAATCACTAATTCCAAGTGTCTAATTATATGAACTGTGATTCTTTTAAGGAAGTGAAATAAAAGCCAAAGCCATAAAATTAATACACTCATATATAATAATAATGAGGAATGTTCAAAGTCTACTTCATTTTAACTGCAAACACTGTGTTTCTGCAACAACAACACTAATTGCAGACAATGTTTATATAAAATTTATAATACTACTAATAATACAACAGGCCTAAACAGTAGCAACTTACAACCAAGGTATGATCCAAGCATATTCATGATCTGTAGAAATGAGTAACTCCATTGTAAAAAAACCTATTTCAATAATTTGTATTAAAATAGCCTAGTGATTACTTACCTAACATAATATCCTAGTACTTACTGCGCTACTAATAGTGCATACACATAAATTTGTGATTTACCTGAAACGATTCAATAAACTATGTTGCTCACTCAGATTTCATAACAGCTATCCAACAGCAATTTCTTGGAATTATAAAACGTACTGTATCTGCATGCATCTACATTCATACCGGGTACTAGCGTACTAACGTTTACCATATGAGAGTAATTTCTGGACCAGCCAGATAAAAAAAATCTTGTGCCCCATTCTGAAGTACTGAGGCAGTTTTGTGGTAGCATTAGTCAACTGCACACAAACTGACTTGCCTTACCAAAACTCACAAGTTCTATAACTTTCTATCCACAGTCCGATTATTTTATAGTAGGGTTGTCAAAGCTTCTTGAAATGGCACCATACAAACAATCAAATTAGGCTTAAAAATCCTGACTTCAATCTTCATTACAGTAATTCACTCAATGGTCATAGATCTGCATGTACTTACGTACGCTATCAGAAATTTCAACAACAAATACAGCTGAATCAGACATACCGGGGGAGGGTACCTGGTGCTAGTACACCACTGAGAACAATAAAATTAGTGTCGCTCTATTCCTGAGCAAACATGATTCCTTTTTCTTCACAACATGATTCCTTTTTCTTCACAAACAATGAAAGCAGACAATATCCGTTAAAAGTCTGAAGACATGAGAACCATTTTGAAATGGAAAACACAAATCAAAAAATTCATCACAGGAATGGCAAATCTTAATTAAAATTGGTTACCTGCACAAGTGAAAATAATACACTGGCTTCAGAAATAAGAACAGAGTAATAGCAAAATACATCTAAAAATACAGTGAGAAATGCCTATAATAATATTGTGCTCAAGGCAAGCCACAAATCAATTATGAACAAATATTTATTTGCAGACGCACTTGCAAACAGATTTTCGCCAACAGCATCAATGACCAGAGTTTGAAATTGAAACTCGAAATATGAATTCCAAATTCCAAAGCTTGCCTGTAAATCACTTAATGTGCTAATCACTCGTTCTCAATCATGAAACTATCGTTCTCGGTTCTTGAATATTTGCAACAAGTAGAGGACTTCTTTCGTTGTCTCTGTCGTAAGTAGTTTCTAGAAATTACAAAATACAAACTTGTCAACAGTTTAACCTGAACTCTACTAGCACATGTGTAAGAACAATGCATACCCGGTAGCCTAAAATCACACAAAATCCTTGCTAATATTAACTTTAACCAGTGCTAACTCCAAATTCTGCTCACTATGTTCACGCACACATCAATCCATGTGCTAAGTAAGTCAGTAAGCAAGTAAGTATAGCCTTATATTCCTGACTAGGAATTGACTCTTCTAGAAAGCATCTTCTTTTGGCCGTGACACTAACAACACTTCTAAAAGTGCTCGGGAACGTCTTTGTTACCAGAGCCAAGCTAGAAGTACTTCGTAGCAGACGTCTTGAAGACGTAACAAATAAATTTATCATTTCTTATTAGCATAACTATAGCACTAAGGCATCAACCAATGGCCCCAAAACCAAGTCGTAATCAGGCTAACAAGAGTATTTTACCCATCCACTTTTCTTGTAATACACAATAATCATGTGGCTACCCTGCCTGTTAAATTTGATAGAAGTTGTCAGCAAATGAAGCATTCTGCATATGATCATAAAGGTGCCACATAACTCCTCAGATTAGAGATCAACCAACAACAGTCAATAATTTACCTCTTTCCGGGTCGAAATCATGCATATGTGGCGATGTGGGATGCGCGAGTTTGTCCGGACACATCACAGGTCGGAAGAGGATGTCATTGTAGATCAGCATTCCGGTGAATAGCAGAACGAAACCGGCCAACTGGAGAAGGAACGAACGGTAGTTGAACGGCTGCCAACCAATGCCAAGCGTTATCGCCCAAATGATGATGGTTCGGCCGCTGTCGAGTACCATTCGTGTCGTTGCGCTCATCTTCTTAGTTATGCTTATGCCGCTGAAGTTGAATGCCGCAATACTCAGGATACAGCCTATAAAAGGGACATACGAGAAGTGAATTAATATGCAGAGAACACGTGATGTGCTAATGCAATAAGGAAAATAAATAAAAGACGCAAGATGAGTGGTGCCACACGGCCGTGTCTCACCAGTATTGTAATGTATCTATAAATTTATATAGTGGCAGTAGCAGCCTCAGTGAGTTTTCTTTGTCATCTGACTAAGCCGAGCTGCTACTAGTACATCATATGGCAAATCTAGTCGCATTAACTTTTGCACTATAAATCATGATATTATAATAATGCTGATAATAATAATATCTGCAAAATAGCCAAAAGGTTTTGTAACTCACAATGTACGGTGCACATATACTGAAAAAATACTGGAATTTAAACCATAATATAGATAAAAGCCACAACATAGTGAAGTGTGCAATAATATTAAACAATGAAATATTTGCAGGTTGGTCTGCTGGAGATACATAGTCCAGCTTTGTGTACTAAATAACTGAGAAATTGAAGTTCTTCACACCTATTTACGAATTACGAAATTCTTTTACCACAAGTTAACTTGATGCGACCATTGACTGTATTTTCATGGCTCCACATTACCAAGATATTATATTATATCAGAAAAGAAGCTAATCCTGTTGTGGTTAAATATTCCTGTGAATCACATCATATCTTAAAGTTAACAAACAAACTAAATGACAAAGGGCCAAATATTACTTTAATGAGGTGGATTTTTATCAGGATGATTTATACATACTAAACACCACCAGTAATTACAACTTGTAAACTGTCATCCTTTATGTATGTGTTCTGGATTAATTTTTGTCAACTAGTTCTAATAAAGAATATAGTTTATAAAATAAAACAAAAGTTTGACGCACCAACAGTTGCAACCACTATCTGCCAATTATTTCCCATCTGTGCGAAGGCGTCAAATGCATTTTCCAGGCGTCCCTCGGGATCGGTTGAAAACGGCCTTGGAGCGCGTATGTAGTACATAGGAACCAGCAACACGGTGAGAATGAGACACCCAAACAGACCTTTGAACAAAGGCACACATACAGATCACTGAGAGTCATTGTTCTAAATCTCACATACCATGATCCACACTGGGTTATATGCAATTGTCTTGGCATCGTATAAATAAGCAGAGACAATAAGATAAACACGTATATATGTACATATGCAATTATGCATAGTTGCATACGCACTAGGGCTGTACCGAATGGGTTTGTTTGTTTGTGCACTTGTTATAGCGCCCCTTCAAGCTCTCTCTCTACTCAGAGGCGCTCCCGAATGCAGAGCGGACACTGCATCGGAGTTTCACGCCGAAGCGCTGAGCAATTGTGAGTGAAGGACTTGCCCAAGGTCCTTACGCGGCGAGGTGGATTCGAACCTCGAACCTTCCGGCTTCAAGGCAACGACGCCACCACTACACCACCGCGCCCCACATCACTATGAGCTGAACAAATAATTCGAACAACTATTTGAACCATAGATGTAAAAAACGATGGAAACGGAATAAAAAACGTCGTTTTTTTTTTAAAAAAACGACAAAAAAACGGAAACGGTAAATAATTTGACTTTGCTACATCTAAAACCGCATTTTAACCTTGAAAACATTGATTAGGAACCTACTACACGCAGGCTATCTCTTAAAAGATGTTAAACGATGAAATAATGACTTTAGTTAGCTGAATCCTTGAGAGTTGGCGGAAAACATAAGGAATACCAGAAAAAATTAAAATTAATAATAATAACTCCGATTCAGTGTCCGCACTGTCGTCGGGAGCGCCTCTGAGTATAAATCTTGAAGGGGCGCTTTAACAAGTGCTCATACATACATGTATACATCATAGTTGTTACATCTTATAAATGAAGGAAACTCAGACCTTCAAGTCCTACCACCAAAAGTGGAGGAGCGTTGTACCGAGCAACGTATTTCTCCTCAATGACCATCTGAACGGCAGTTATAACTTGCGCCATGATGATCAGCAAATCACCTGAAAAAGTAATACCACCAGATCATTAAAGTACAAGCAACGTCGTTCGATTACCACAATTCTGCATGGCGACCAAAATTCATAACTGAAACTGAAAATACTCTGAACAAATTACTCTGCCTTAGTAGATCTCCACAAAAAACACAGAGCAATAAACGAATCGCAGAAGAATTGGAGCAGTCCCCTTTTCTACCCAATGTCAGTGAAAGACGTGAATTTCTTAGCTTTGGAACATAAGGGTAGCGAGTGACCAGTCCTCTCCTCTGCTGTCCTATCTTCTGACATGGCGATGCATTACAGCTGATTCAGTTATAGAGTATGGGTGAAGAAGAAATCCCCAACCAAAAATGTCTGTCCTGTCTGAGATTTGAACTCCTGACTTCACGACTTACAATCCAACATGCTAACAACTACACTATCGTGCATCCTGACATCATAGCCTGAAACAACACACCTGGGTAATGTAATATAATGGCCCCAAGTTCGGGTGTCCACAAGTCCAGGACCTCATTCAACGACCCTTCTAAACAGAACTTGATGCCATACCTGCGATGATACCGTTTGGATCTGTGTCAGACGTGGCACCACTGTTGAAGATAATGTCTGACACGCCAACGAGCACCAGACCACAGATGATGCCGACCATTCCGATCCACATGTACGGTTGGATGACGCGGTTGTTAAACGCAACGGACAGCAGAGCCGTGAAAATGATCACAGAACCTGACCAGATGAAAAGCAAATTATGAATATCATCTGTCAATAATAAGTCTTTGGAATGTTCAGAAGTTTCTCTGAGCTGGCTCTATATATAGATAAAGTCAGAGTGGATCTTAAGGAACCAGCGCAGTGACAAAGGTAGCACATTCCAAAGCCAGGAGCCAACCACCAAGAAGGCAAAAAGATTGATTGGTGAAAGTGCAGGCAAAAGGGATGATGAGCACATTATGCTCAGTATAGCAGACAGAGTGACGAGCCAGTGCACTCAGGGTAGAGTAGTACAGGTCATGAAGACAGAATAGTGACTTATAACAGAAAACAAGTAGTTATTTCTGTCAATTTAAAGCATTATAATGTATAATTTGACGCCATTGTTTAGCAAGTAATTTCTGAAAACAAACGCATCCAAAGAAACGTATTCTCGCTTCATTGTATGTCAATCAACCAGAATTTATATAGCATCACACCAAAACATTCCTACTCATTTTAGAGCCACCTCCTCACCTCTGAGCATCTGGAAGCTGGAGGCGTAGGTAAGAGTGAGACCGACATAGATGGTGGCTGTTCCGATCATGTCACACATGGCAGGCAGCATGAAGACAAAGCATTTCGAAAGCGGAATCGACGGTCCAGCCGGCGCCTCCGGATTTCGATAATGATTCACTAATCGTAGGGTGATGTACGCGACAAGGCACAACGTCTCACCAATGAACATCGACACAGCCTAGAAAATTATACATGTTGGTTTTAATAATATTAATAAATAGATTGAAAAATTTATGGCACCATAGAAGAACTATTTTTGGTTATAGAAGAACTTCAGTTGATCTTCTACCTTGCTTAGAATCATTTGAAACATCTGCTAAAATATCAGAACTCATTAAATTAGAGTCATCTTCCATTTCTTCTTTCCTTGCCTATTTATCAATGCTGTTCCACATTAACTTTAAAAACTTAAAAGACTGTTTAATCCATTAGGCTTAAAACATTGGTCATGTTTTAGTTCATTTGAGTTGTGTTAATTCCATGCAGTATATTTCCCTTTAGCACTGTTACCTCCGTCAAATGTTATCCAGAAAGAAAATGTTATTCAGAAAGAAAGGGTCAGTTCAGTCTCAGCAGGTCCGTATGATCCTTTTGGATTGATCATGAATTTGATTTGTGCATCAATCACTTGAACCTGTAGTAGCGGTGCTAGGGGGAGGGCTAGGAGGGCTAAGCCTCCCCTAAAAAGGCCATCCATTTTTTCCCCACGAAAAAATAAAATATTTACACGATTAACCCCTTTAGACCCCCCCCCAAATAACTGTAAAGGTACGTGCGAGGTTTGACAGACAGTTTGGCGGATATGAAAAAAGGACCATTTTCAAAGATTTCGATCAAATGACTAAAAAAAGTCGTCACAAATTTTGACGGCTGAAAATGGAAAATTCTTCCCAACAAATCCAGCCCCCTCAAAACTGAAATCCTGGCACCGACACTGCACTTGAAAGTCAGAGTTTGCAATGATTACTGTTATCCTGTTTTTTGCTCATGCTCTGTCAATAAATGGCTACTACTACTACACATTTCTTTATTTCCTGCAATTCACAAAGATTTTTTCTACACTCCCCCCCATCTAACAGCATGGCATCAACAGAGTTCACTCAGCAACAATATATAAAGTACTTGAGACCAATCAAATTCTTGAAAAATTCCAATGGCCAAACAGACTTCAATTAATTGCTTCTAAACAATTTGCCATCTTAAATTCACTTTTTCAATTTTAAGTTTCTCCAAGACAATTAAATAAGTAAGCAGAACGTCGAGGAAACTTTCATCAACTTGCCTGCACAAAGGGATGGACAAATGGTTTTGGTTTCTCGCATTCTCCAAGGCCACACGCGGTTGACACATCCGCCCATCTAAAGATCATAACAATAGCACCAGCATCTTTACTGCTACTACGGTCACCACCACCCCCCCACCGCAACTGCCACCACCCCCATCGCAACTGCCACCACCCCCACCGCGACTGCTGCTGCCGCCGCCGCCGCCACCGCCGCCACCACCACCAAATAAACATCATTTTATAAAGATCTTAAGCATGTATTACAGAACCTTATACATATATAGCAGACCAAATTAAATGCAATATATAATTTTAAGAATGCAATCATTATCAACAAAGAGGAAATTAAAAATCACCATTAGAAATTAATTATGTGAGCCAATTTTTTGGTGTATCGCTAAGAAATAAGGGGAAATCGGAGATCGAAAATGAAAATGAATAATTTTATTTGGATGCAAGATGTATGAGCTAACTGTCCATGTCTTTCATTATAATTATGTCCTTCTATCGGCCTGTATGCATCAGCCTTGTTCTGTCAACTTGGGTGGAGACTCCATAAAGTTAATGTTTTTGATGAACAGGTGTTGGAGCCACAGGTGTTTGGCTGGTCCAAGGATGCAACACATGTGAATCAATAACAACTTAATGTGAACTACATCATAACTCGTGTTATGATATCAAGTCTGTGTAGACGGGACATAATGACACATGAGATGGGACATAATGACACACGAAGAGTGACACACAGACAGACAGAATGACATAATGGGAGACAGAGACAGTTGGGTCATTACAGTCTCACGGTCTTTCAGTGTACAATAATTAGCTTTAATGAGGTCACATACTACAGAGAGACTGGAAAGTACATTTGGCAGTTAAAGTGACCTAAACAAGTCACAACAGTCACATGATGCACAATCAACATATGGCAATTCACCATCTTGCACTTTCAGCACATTGCAATTCATATGTTGCATTTCCACACATTACAATCTAATATCTAGCAACAATTTTCTTTAATTTTCTTTACAACCCAAATAGCAGCAATATAATATGGTTTTCAGTAACCTATCATTTTTATGTTCCAGCTTATTACATCATTATAACCAAACATTTATTCATGCTGAATGAAAAATATAGGCTAACCAATACTTTACAATGCGTCAAAACTGACAAACAACAACGTCGAAAGTGAAATTGCAACTTAGTGATAAACTCACAAAGGTTTTCCAATAAGGTAACCTGAAAAGGGTAACTTGAAAAGGGTCAGATTGGCTGTTAAAATGGATTTCAATTATATGGAGGATCAGATGACTTCGGACAAGAGAAAACGGCGAGACTTCTGTTTTGAGTGGAAAGCATCGCGTCTTTTATATAAGCGCCTCTTTTTCAACAGCTCAAAGTTCCACTATATACTTACTTACGTAGTACGTACTTACTTCTCTCGTTTACCGACTAAGTTGACAGTCATGAGAAAATCCTTGAACTGTTTCTATTAAAAAGAAAACTTACTTTGTGAAGAGCGTGTTCATTGACCCGCAGACGAGGAGAATGACAATTAAAACGACGTGACTCGGTATGCATTCCATCTCGATGTAAAAACGGAGCGATTAAAATACAAATTAAAAACTCAGAATAAATAAAAACCTGTTGCTTTCTAAAATAAAAAGCGCCTTTACTTAACGCTGCAGGATCTACCGCAACTTGTGTAGTTGGTGTCATGTGCCATCCGACGTAAACAATGGCGACGATTTCGCATTGTGAAGAAAGTAACTGCGGGGTAGATGGCGTGTGCAGCAAATTATTATGCATTTTAACACATCGCATGTAGTACCATATGATTAATATCACGTATATTGAGCTATATTGAGCGATTAAGGCAAAGCATATAAGTTATATTAATTAAAGAGTGATAATAGATTAGGCCCTACTTGACAAAATCACGTGTAACTTCAAATGTTTATGTCAGTCTGTACTATATTTCTTATTATTGCGGCAGAAGTTCTAATAGGATTTTTCAAAGACTGATTGCACCCGATGCTATATTATCTATTTTATGGTTTGCGTAATTTGTACGCATGATTCGGCATGATTAATTTGTCCGCTTGAAAGCACGTGAGAGCGAACCGGTCATATGCTCTGGTTCAACTTATATTACTGTAGCAAGGTCTAATATAATTTTTGAAGCGCTTAAAGCAGGCTCATTGTCGCCTGTCTGACCATGGCCTTATAAATACCAGTCCCAAGTTTGGATAAAGGAGGAGGGCGACACTAATCATCTTTGAAATGGCAGTGTTGTTAAACATCAACAAGCAATGACTCTGTGGATCTTGACCTCTGCCGCTTTGTTACCGAATTTGTTTTGCTTGACCACCTGTGATTAAGCTGGTAACCGCGACTTTGCTTTTGTGGTCACTGTAGAAATTTCTAGTTCACGATTGTCCTTGATTTTCCCATGTTTCCACTTAAAGTCAGGGTAGGAATTGAAGGGATTGTCACCGATTGACGGTTCAACCCCTAGTTCGGACCACATAGTAAAGTCTTCATTGACCATCCCAATTCCACACAAACCAGCGTCACCCGGCCCCTGTTATTTTTATACAATCTTCATACAGTATCATACTGCTTAAAGTCTTGCTTTGAAATTATGCTTCTTATTATTACATGTGCTGATGTTTTCAATATTGCTTCAGCTTTTTGCTCTTACACCATGCATGAAAGCATCAAATGCCATGAGTGTCATCATCACAACTATCATCAACATTTCTTGTCTTCATTATTGATTATACCACCAGGCGGCATTAGACACCAGACACTAAATGTTACATAACTGTCAACTTTTTTACTCAGACAAGGAAAATCATGATTCCGTAACAAACATGCCTAGTAAACATGACAACAGAACTAGCAGGATGGAAGACTTGCATCGAATCTACGGTAAATGACAAGGTGACTCATGACTCTATAATGATAAAGCTAGTTTCGTTTCACATTTGCACAGAGTACTCATTATCAGTTATCACACAATTACTCTAACACATAATCATGCAGTCATGGTAGAAAGCAGCATAACAGTGCAGACTTTAGCCACCAAGGTGTAATTATTGGTATACAATACGTGCATATATGTATGTATAAACAAGTACCTGAGCATCTCCGTAATACTCCTTAAATGCTCTCCATGGTAATGTCCAATAACAATTGCTGCATATATTCTTCCAAAAATGCCTTTCAGTGACATTAGGTGAATATTTTATTTTGCAATAGGTCAATTGACGATTTTTTTTCATTACTCTGACCAAGGTTTTTGTCTGTATATCACGCACACAAGAAGAGGGAGGGGTCACCGGATTTCAGCGATTTGTCACAACGGGATGGACAGGGTCTACACAAAAGGTACGTACGCAAAATAAATATCTAATCATGATGTCCACATTAAAAATCTGCAATATCCTATAGTGATATAATGATAATTGTGTATATGACAAAATCATGTGTAACCTAAAATGTTTACGTCAGCCTGTACTGTATATTTCATATTATTGCGGAAGAAGTTTTAATAGCATTTTGACACAATGTAAATTAACTTCTGTTCAGATCTAAACAGTGAACCATAACAGTTAACAATTTTTTTGGCAAATATGACGTTTAACAGAAATAGTTAGTGGCCGACTGTAAAATGTTTTATAGCTGACTTTAGCTCATTTACTCCTACAAGGGGGAAGGTAGAGATTCTTGCTTTGTACATATGCATAGGCAGGGTTCCACAAAATGCACAGGGTGCAACAGCGGGAAGGGGTTGAAAATACGATTTTTAATGTGTACGTAATATATGGATGATCCCTAAACTGCAGCTTTTGTACCTTGTTATGTTTTGTACCTTGTTACGTTCGTGTCTGTAGAATAGTAGTAGTACATTCATCCATACATCAGCTGTGCATCCATCCATCCACCCATCCATCATTCTATCCATTCATCCATCAATTCCTAATGCCATTCAAAACGACCTAGACGGATGATCTAGAGACAATGGAACTAGATGATTCCACGCTCGACGAGTCGATCATCATCGAGGACACGATCAAAGCTCATCCGCGTCAGATCGATCGTCTTGTATCCATCATCTGTCATGTATTCCATCAGCGCCCTTCCTATTGCAGGAGCGTGCTGGATGCCGTGGCCACTGCACCCAGTGGCCATGAAGAAGTTGCGGTGGTACGGGTGATTACCGATGATGAGGTTCTGGTCAAAGTAGTTGTAGTCGTAGTAGCCAGCCCAGGCACTCGTTAGCTACAAATACATGTACGGTAGCTGCATTAAGTATCTAACGTAGTAGTAGTGGTGGCTTAATTGGGTAGTTAGTTACAGCTGATAATTTCTGCTCTTAATGATATCAAACAACAACAAAAAACATGATTTGTATTTCAGTGTGACTGTGTAGTCATTCGAAATTTAATAATAATAAAAATAACATATGGATCATATGTATCTTCAGAGGGACACATGACCAATGACATCATTTAGGCTGGGATAACAAATGCCTCTGATTAGTTCTCCTGAAATGATGCTATATAATAATATCCGAACGCAATTGCAACGACAACTTAAAAGCAACAAGTTTACATGACAGCAATGTAACACGGCTTACAACTATGGAGAGCCAGAGTCAAAAAGAGGAAGCCCAATAAGCTATGAACATGAATGTGCAGTCTGTCAGAGGACCCAACATTTGAAGTTATATTGCTGCCGCTATGATCGCTACTAATCATCTATTAAGTACATATAAACTGGTAAATTATATCATATGCTATGCTATTTATAGCAATTATAACTGTTTAAGCAATGGCTAAAAAGTCTAAGTCACAAAACTTCAGATATACATGTAATCTACAACTGCGAAATATTTACAAATGACACGAGAGAAAAAATCAAGACCCAAAATATGCTGATAATTAGTAAGTAAGTATCGACTCTAATTCTCAGATGAAATTCGAGAAATACCTTTAACGACTCGAAGGCAGGAATTCTATGAGCTAACTGCGGCCAAACAAAGTCCTGAAAGAAGTTGTAGTCCACCTGCAGATCAGACGTCTCCGGTTCCTATGCATGGAAATAAATTCACAGAAAATACACATAATAACATTTGCAGTATTTAGCGTAATAATAATATTCTCCTTATTCAACAATCCGGTTGACAGAACGCAACCCATTACAGTGTACAATTATGCAGTTTAAACAATTCACAAGAACGGAGATCACAGAATACACAAATCTTTACTAACTGAACAGACAGCCTGCAATGCATGGCGCTAATAGCAGCCTACAAAGCAAATCCTCCCAACGGGGGCTCGAACTTGCTACCTCTCGCACTCTACACCAGCATGCTATCCATTACTCTACCGTGCTTCAAAGTGCGCCTTCAAGATGTCTTAATGGTAAAACATCACATGAACATTGCAGCCAACAGTATATGTCTTGTAGTAGTATCTTTGATTGCTGACGAATCTAGATGTCACACCATATTCAGGTACAGGTTACATGAAAAATAAAATTGATTTTTATCACAATTGTTTTCATGTCTGCTATTTTCTATATAAAACTCTTGCATTATTATAGATTCCATATTCTTTGGTAAGAAGCTTAAAATTATGCGAAATTTGTAATGATTCTACCGGAAAAACACCAGAGCAAAATGGTTCCCGTTGACTGATCACCACCTGCAAATTCCTCTCTGCCTTGCCAATCATCTAATTAATTCCACTGTTTACTGATGCTGGTAACTCAGGCAGTCACTGTGTACTACAAAACAGGGCACCTACAGCACAGCACATGCATGGGCGCCCACAGAAATTTTTCCAGGGGCGGCAAAACAAAATGGTCAGGGTAAGAGCTTGAAAAAGAGCAGAAAAATTAAAAACATGGTCTTTTTCATAAGGGTATCTACATGTAAATTTCTCAGTTCCAACTTGTTTATCACTGGTGTCATGAGTGCTTTAATGCGAAGAAATTTGCCAAAACCCAAATAGTAGTAGTCAAAAAGTCTACTTTCCGGGGGGAGGCAACTGCAGGCACCCATGAGCACATAGTATAAATTAAAACAAAATGAACTACTAACAACAGGAGGAGAGGCACCACAGATGTAGTTCCCTCCAAGTCCTTCACGTCTCACGTAGACTCCGGACGTATCAATGATCATCGGAGTCTCGAGCCCAGGACCGTTCGGACAGTGGACCACATAGACATATCGCTTTCTAGAAAAAAATCATACATCTGACATTGCAGTGATAGTCGCCGACTGGTTTGAATGCTTCACTGTAAATGAAGTGTATAAGCCTAAGCCTTACCGAGAAGGTAATATTAACCAAGAGCAGGTCTCTTGACGAGGTGCTATATAAATTCTCGAAATGATTGAATGAATGAATGACATCAGAGAAAAGCTTTAAACCGCAAAGGCATTAATTCTTTTTGACACTTTTTCAGCAGTGGCAGCATATTTTTCAGCTGTGGCTGGACTGCGAGCACCACTGAGTAGATCTCGCTATATAAATAAATACTCTGAATGAATATGAATACATTAAAAAATCGGATACTACCGTGGTTCAACAGGCAGATCGAATTTCAGTGCATCTTCTCCCGTTCCAATTCCAGCCAGACGCGCCACATCCCTCGACCATGGACCGGCCGTGTTGAGGCACATAGCGAACTGGATCGGGTGGACCTTGCCGTCCTCCGTTTTCACGTGAGCGTGTCGGAGTCTATCGCGTTTCAGAAACGTCGTCCCCGTATTTGCGATGTCTTCACTTTTTGTGAATCCCACGACGTCCCCCGTGACGTATTTTACTCCGAGCGAAGCAGCTTTCGTTTTCAGTGCCACCAGAAACAGCCACGGATCAAACCAGCCCTCGTTTTTTATGCCTGCAAAGACAATTCTCTTTGTGTATCGTATAGATCGTATCTATAAATTTTTAAAGCATTTCTCACAGTGCACACGAATCAGAAGTGCTCCCAGCGCGAATGACCCAGATAAAAGTAAATCGTTCTGAGACAGCGGAAAGATGCACTTGGGTTGACAGTTAACAATGAAGAACGTGTGAATGGAGACAGCTGATTACAAACTGCACGACCAATGAAGGCAAAGTTTGCATTTTCACCATAATAATCCTAGCTCGTGGAACAATGAAGAGATCCATTATCACATAAAGATCATAAAGTGTCTAGATACTTATACACGTACTTAATTTACAATGGTATATCACAGCTCTGCTACTTTACAGCCGTTCACGTAAAGTAACTGACCATAACTGCCAAGGCTGAGGTCACTTGTGTTCAACCACGGAAACTTGTCTTTCAGTTGAGTTGTGCTCATCAAATCGACGTCTGCACCGAGTGACCTGCAAATAAGATTCAACAGCGAAACATACATTCAACGTGAAAATAAAAGCACGAAGGACATAAATCTTCATTGAATTCCTAATAAATTCACTATGAAAATAATTCACAATGGAAATAAATTAACACGAAAAATTCACCCTAAAAATGTACTCGCCATGGAAATAAATTCACCATGCTCAAGATTTCTATTTCATACGCTGTTCAATTACCATACACAAGTTCTTATATTGGTTCTTAAGTCTCAATTGAGCCTTGCTTCAAAAGCATCTTAGAGAACTCTTGTTTCATCCCTCTCTGCAACTGTGCTGCGACCTCTTAGGTCCTCTGAAGGCTCTGATCGGCTTGACTTCTGTGTTCCCCGCTGTGTTCAGGACTGCCATGGCTCAATTCAGATCATGGGTTTGCATAGGTCCCTCCTCTCTATGGAGTGGACTTTCAGTTCACTCCTCCTTTCTCTCTGGAAGTCTTTCTTCATCTTTCTTTCGCCTCAAATCCTGCCTTTTCTCTCAGAGTCGATCATGCTGGGAGGGCTTCTAAAAGGTTTTTGCTGAGAGAAGCACTTTATAAACAGTCATATACAATACAATACAAAATGACTATTTAACTGAGAAGCCGTTTGCATTCAATCATTTGAATTTTGAAGCAACAACTATGTACAATATAAAAAAATGGAAACTTTTCTCATTGAAACAAACGTGGTTGAGATTTTGCCTGACGACGCAAGGCACTACATAAATTGGCATTTTACATTACATCAAACATTACAGACTCAGTAGCAGTTCATTCGTTGAATTTCTGTTACGTTTGGATTCTGTGATTTTCTTCCATGATTTTCGTGCCTTCATCTGAAGATAGGAAGAGGTAACCCTGATGATTGAACTGGATATCGGGAGGATCGAGATCTAGGCAGAGAACCAGTACATCAGTCAAAATAAACACAATCTTTAAATCATCATTTTCTATGCTTATCTAACATTTATTTTTATATTTAAAATTAATGCAACTACCAAATGATAAAGATCTAGAAAGAGGTCAAATCAATTAAATCATTTAACGATAAAGGTCTACACTGAGGTCTACCGAAAGCCTGCTCTTCAAGTGGTTCTATATAAATGCTCAATTATAATTATATTAATTACCAAGTACACTAAGGTGCTGCTTGATATTTCGAAGAAAGTCGGCCGAGAAGAGCGACATCTTGATGTTCTCCTCGAGGGAAAACTGTTGTCGAATCCCTCCACACGACAACACGGTAGCGGCTCTAGTGTACTGGAAAAGTAAAAAAAAAATTGAAAATATGAGATTTAGGTATCTAGCTACATTTGAATAAATGCATTTTAAAGCAAAATGATGATCACAACAGACTCAAACTCAAAGATAAGCAGAATTCCTTGAAGCCAGAAAATGTGACAAATGACAAGTTCACTAAAAGTGTTCCACTATTCAGCATGACGAATGTGGCCACGTTGGAAGACTTTTAAAAGATGCTACACTTTTGAGTTCCATTTTCCAACAATCAAACACAAAAAGTCTCTTTATTAGTAGACTTACAAATATGAGCATTTAGTGTAAAATGTGAATGCATACATAACGATTATTATTATTATTATTATTATTATTATTATTACATAAATTTATTACGCGCGCAAGGTCACACCCAAGTGTGAATCTGAGGCGCGGATAGTCAGCCGCCAGAGGAAGATGCAGTTAAAGGTCCATGTGCTTGAAAGCCAAAGAGAAATAGTGAGTTTTGAGCCGCTTTTTGAAGGTAGGGAGTGAATTTGAGCAACGAAGAGAGAGTGGAAGTAGATTCCATTCTTTGGGAGCAGAGGCATGGAATGCACGTGAGCCCATAACAGTTCTGCAACGATTCATGGCACCAGAGCTATCTTGTTGATATTGTATTGTGCCGGACCAGTTATAGAGCGCTTCACTCAGTAAGAGACTTTCAGAAGTGCTCCCAGTGCGAGCAATGCTACGAGAAAAGAAAACATTAGAGGCAAGAGAAAGGTGAGGAACGACTACCAAAGTAACCAGAGAAGATGATGGAGTGGTCACTATGAAAACAGTAAAGTTGCAGCTAAAAACGCTCACCGTTGGATCTCTTTCCACCAATGTGACGGTATATCCTTCCGGATTGCGTTGCTTCAGCCAGTATGCAGCCGACATGCCAAGCGCACCTCCACCGATAATTAAAACGTCCGTTTCTACTGGTATGACGGCCGGCTCTTCAAAGTCAGATTTCGAGTACCTCCGAAATTCTTCCTTTATCAATTTCAGCGGGCTCCGGTAGCCCCCGGCATAAGGCTCCGTCGGTTTTTCTCCTCTGTAATCGGACGAATATTGGCGAACGGCCGCTAATTTCACCCACCGAGTTTGATAACAATGGACAGTGCATTTTACCCGAAAAAGTGGGTGCACAGCACACTGCGGCAAAGGCCTGGCTGTAGTCGATAAATAGCATATTGATCCAGGAATCGATCGGAAAGGAGTTTTGAGGCGATACGCGCATCTCAAAGACACGCTCGCAAATGCCATACCTACCCCTAAGGACGTGACAGACAAGACCCACGTTGGAAACTATTCAGGGCAGGCTAGTTGCGTATTGTAACTAGTCACTGCGATCTCGAATTGTTCCTGTCGACGACTGTCATCTGAAATCGACTGAATAAAAAAAAACAGATGCCAATAAAAAGAAAACAACTTTAAGTCCAGAATCCACGGTCCAAAACACAATCCAAGGACCCGCACGAAGCCGAAATTCACGAAATATCGCGCCAACATGTTCTATTACACGTTACAACGCTCTTACATTTAATGCATCAATCACTAAGTAAGTAAGCAAGCAAGCAAGACTATTCGTCAATATAACCAGCAGCCAGCTGCTAAACAGCACCCTGGTGAGCAAATATCACATATAAAATTTACATAGGACACAGATAAAGCAATTACACTTTACATTCATTACACATCCCAGAAGTTCACAGAACAATGCAATCGCATTGAGCATTTACATCCAAGGTAAAACAATCCAGCATGAAATTTCCACACTAAGCTGGTACCACAGTATAAGTTACAATTAATTATTACCACAGTATATTTTATAAATTTTAGAACGCTCCGCGGAAACCCGCAGCATTCCTAAAATCTGTAGACCCCTTTGATATGCAGGAACACAGTTTGAAAAAGCTCTAATCTAAAAGTTATAATAATTATTGCAGGTTGTCTGTTCTGTCAGTATAGCCACAGTATGTTATTTATACTGTGGTATAGCTAATCAAATCAATTCAAATCAATTTCTTGATCCCAGATTCAAGAATAATGTTGTGTATTCTGTGATCTGCGTTCTTGTGAATTGCTTCAACTGCATATAATTGCACGCTGCAACTGGTTGCGGTGTGTTAGCCGGGTTGTTCAATAAAGAAAAATAATAATTATTATTACTAACAGAGTTTCATTACTGTTACGAATGAAACAAATGCAAGCGCTAAATAACTATCGAACACGCTGGCTTGATAAGGCGCATGCGCTTTATAGATGTTTTGCTCAGTCGTTTTTATGTCAACATGTAATCGCGTTGTGGTTACAAATTAATGTTTTGCTGTATTCGACAAGTCATTATTTTGTTTTACCAGAGTTATTTTTATTAATTGATGTGCCTTTATTTGAATAATCATGCCCATGATTCAGCCATTTCAGGGATCAGCATTGTGTAAAGATTAAAATGGTAAGCAAACTTTCTTAATATGACGTCTTGAGACGCGGCATTATTGGTGGTTGACCAAGTAGGCGTTCAAGCCAATCATTATGCGACCTTTGACCTGGTTCGGAGAAGCGTTACACTAGAATGCGCTTTAAGTTTAGGGTATGCGACGATTCTCTAAAACGTGGGCTTATCAGTGATTCAAATCGCGTAAAAGGCAAAATAGCGAACCGATTTGAGATATTACCTTAAACATTATTATTAAATTGGATTATGTGTGTCACAGGTAAAGCATTTGGTAAGTTTTAGATTTCCTTCAGACCCGACTTTTTAGATTTAATTAATCGTGAACTGTTGTATGTACGCTTTTATGTATGAATGTCCGCAGCTAGGTGTGTATGTAAAATAGCCCCTTGTTGAATGTAATGTGGTCACTGTTGTTCTCATAATAAAACCCACACATCTCTTTCCTATTTCTAAGGTATTCTGTGTGTTTACAAAGACTGTACTAGATGTGGTCTGTATGCTTGTAATACATATATATGTACGACCGTACTACGACGGCATTTATGTAGATAATTATGTAAATATGTATACAGATATGTGTATGTATGAATGCTTAATTTATATATGTGTGTAATGTGTATGTGTGTTTGTATATGTAATAGATACATATGTGGATAAGCATATATATATATATATATATATATATATATATATATATTGTCCTGGGTATGACGTTAAACTACAGCCGCGTCCTGGGTATGACGTTAAACTGCAGCCGGCAGGTCCTGGGCATGACGTGAATCTGCATCCGGCTATGGGTTAGCCTAAAACAACCCCCTGCTCCTGCAGGGTATGGGACGAGGTGGTTAGGCGGTATGTTCTCGAACCTACCTCAAGCCGCTGCGTAGCGACCTTGGACAAGTTGCTCACCCATAATTGTCTCAGAGGAAGGCAATGGCAAACCACCTCTGTATCCTGCCAAGAAAACCATCATGGCGAGAGGCGAAAGTCGCTTGTCATGATGGTCGCTAGGGCTCTACGAGCCGAAAGCACTAACTAACTAACTATATATATATATATATATATATATATATATATATATATATATATATATATATATATATATATATATATAGTAGCCTTAAAGACCTTTCCAACATGTGATGCTATATTTATAAGTGTTTTATAACATTATAAACAATTACTTTACTCTGACGTAGTTTGCTTAATGCTAACCTTTGTGACAACAAAGTCGGATCTCTCTGAATTAGGTCAGGTTTGTTTACAGGTCAAGGAAAGCTGATAGAATGGAAGGGATTTAACCAAAGTTCTAAAGCCATGCTATCTAATCTCTGTACTTTTATCTTAACCAGTTTCCATGCCTACTATAACCGCCTTTCACCAAAGCAATCCAATATTTTATTTGAATGTGTAGGAAAACCCATGTGTAGCAATTAAGGTGTAAAAATGGTAGTTAAGATTTTTTCTACATACCTCCATCAGCATTTGCTGATTGCATGATAGTTCAAAGGTTTGCACGCTGAACTTTGAGCCAAGAGGTTGTGGGCCCAAACCCTGGTGAACTTGTCTGTGGAAAGATATGGCAGAATTGGAGAGGACTGACTGTACACCATTATAAGCTGAGGCTAAGAAAACGAAGGTGCCAGGCTTAGTACTGTACCAGTGGTACACTACACGGCTCGAAGTTGCAACACAGGGGAATGCCTCCTCCTATTTCCGTCTGTCCTCCTCCCATTCGTTCTCCTATGTTTGAAGATTGGAATAATGATTATGATGGTTGTAACTGTGATTATGATTATGATTTATGATAAAATGGTGATGGTGTCAAATATGAACATGCCACATGTGTGCATGGTGTGACCCATTCCTAATTTATAGTGCTACATAAATTTAACAATACCACAGAATGCCCTCCGCTTCATGCCACCTGGTGATTCAGATGTTCCAGATGAATGGTTCCTCCAAAGTAACTCTGGATATTATCAATTGCTCCTCTATGAAGTTATATAGAAACCCTTGGTTCCTTCAGGCAAAGGTTGTGACCTTGATGACGTTATCTCAACCACTTGATATATATTGGTGTCTTTCCCATTGACTCTGTTATCAGCCTGTGTGCATATAATTCTCCAGGGATGTAGAATTGACTGAAGCTTACTTCTTGGTACTCTGTGCCAACCAAAGACTTTGAAAGCATTCGGATAATTGGTTTTTATGGCCAGCCAAGACCTCTGACTTACAGTGTTGTGTATGGAAGCTATAGGCACTATTTTATCCAGAGCAGTTGTGGACAACAGTTGATTGGATGTCTAGCAATGAAGCACATTGTTTGTGGCCCATAGGCATCTTGACCCATTGTTGTAATTAAAAGTATTGGACTTCTTGACTTTTCTATTTATAGGCTGTGTTGATGTTGTGTATTTCTTTACAGGTACTAGTCAATATGATCATCTTGATGTAAATGGCATTTTGGAATTATTAGACAAAAATGTGTAAGTGTGTGGCAGTAATGTATGCTTTTGAGTCTATGATTGACATTTGTATATTACTGGACTATGTGTCTTGTCTGTGCATTGAAAAAACTAACAGCTTGCAAAACCGAGTAAAGGAGATGTTTCAAAGTTCATGTGTTGCTTTCACCACAAAGCATACTCAGCTGAGAATGAGTACATGAGGCTGTCTGATATGTCAGCTTAGTCGTTTGCTTTCATATGCAGAAACCAAGAAAATTAAGGTGTTAACACTACATTCTAATGACTGCCTTAAAGGGTAATGGTAAAATACACAAACTGCCAGATTCAAACGTGCGGGCCACTAATGGTAGAATCATGTATTTCGTGGACTGCATTGACCTACCATCGTATCGTATCTGACCATTTGTAAAGCGCTTCTTGCAGCAAGAGCCTTTCAGAAGCGCTCCCAGTGCGTGCAACTCCGAGAGAAAAGGCAGGTCTTTAGACAAGAGAAAGATGACGAAAGACTACCAGAGAGGATGGCAGAGCGAACGGATGGGAGAAGACCATTCCATAGGGAGGGACCTATGCAGGCAAATGATCTGGATTGAGCCATGGCGGTCCTGACGCGAGGAACAAAGAGGTCAAGCCGATCTGAGGACCTAAGAGGACGCAGCGAAGTGGCCGAAATGGGGCGAAGTATGAGATCACAAAGATACGTCGGAGCAAGGCCTCGTTGAGACTTGAGAACCAAACTTATAACTTTGAATTCTATGCGAGCTGAGAGTGGACGCCAGTGAAGTTGTTCAGCCATGAATGTAGATATGTGTGAGAATCGAGGAAGACGGGCAATGAGCCTCGCAGCAGCATTGAGTACGGACTGTAGGGGAGCTAGCCGGACCTTAGGGAGGCCAGCAAGGACAGAATTACAATAGTCAATCCGAGAACAGACGAAGGCATGGACAATGGTGGTAAAGATCGAAGATGAAACAGATTTGCGAATAGCTCTCAGCCGCCTTAATTGGAAGTAGGAAGAGCGAGTAAGCTTGGCTATGTGTTCGGTGAAAGTTAGAGAACTATCTAGGGTGACACCTAGGTCTCGAACACTAGACGAAAAGTTGAAGTGAGGAAAAGTTTGAGAGAGTACCGAGTAGTCAAGTTTTTGGAGCTGCTTGGAAGTGCCAAACCAAATCAACTGGGTTTTGGAAGAGTTCAAAGAAAGACGATTGGACGACATCCACAGATGAAGATCTTGAGATAGAGCGTCGATTTGGCTCGCAAGAAAGAGTTGAGCTGAAGGGGGTCCATGCACATAGGCTTGGACATCATCAGCGAAAAGATGGCCAGTAGCAGAATGGTTGGGGAAAAGGGAGGGAATGCCAGCCGTGTATAAGATGAATAAAAGCGGGCCTAGGACAGACCCCTGAGGGACACCCAACACAACAGGGACCCACTGAGTCCTAGAGTCACCAGAGATGATCATTTGGGTGCGGTCGGAGAGGTAGGAGCGAAGCCAAAGTAGTGGAGTACCCTTGAGTCCACAGGAGGTTTCAAGGCGCTGCAACAAAATTTCATGGTCGACCATGTCAAAGGCAGCAGAGACATCGAAGAGAGCCAAAAGAGTGACTTGAGACTTGTCAACAGCAGTGTATATGTCAGAAAGTAAAGAGAGGAGGAGTGTCTCAGTGGAGTGGTTAGCCCTATAGCCAGACTGGTGAGAAGGAAGAAGACCCGATTTCTCAAGATAGGGGAGAAGTTGCATTGAAACAAGTCTCTCAAGAGTCTTGGACAGAAAAGACAGGTTTGAAATGGGTCGATAGTTTTGACTGAGGCTAGGGTCAAGATTTGGCTTCTTGAGTGCAGGGAAGACTAGAGCCTGTTTTTGCGAGGCAGGAATGCAACCTTCAGCAAGTGACCTGTTAAAAAGATACAGAAAGAAAGGAGCAATGTCATCAATAATGTCACAAATAATAAAAGGAGGTAGAGGGTCTAATTCACATGATTTTAAATTTACAGATGAAAAAACTAAACGAAGATCCGAATCCACGATGGGTCGGAAGCCGTCGAAGACAGATGTCGTTGAGGAGAACGTAGGAGGAGGAGCGTTGGCAGTAGACGCACGAAGACGGTCGGTCTTGGTGGTGAGCACGTCGAGGAAGTCGTTGGCAGAGAAAGTAGGCGTCTCCGCTGGCCGCGATGGTCGACCGAGAAGTCCTGAGATGGATGACCAAAGGCGCTTTGGATTGTTAGCATTTCGAGAGACTAGCTGTTCCCAGTAGGCGGCCTCTTTGTGGTGGTAGAGCTGATGGAGGGCACGCAGCTTCTTGATCCAGGCAAGATGGTTGCTTGGATCTTTGGACTGGCGATACTGTCTCTCAGCGCAACGGGCGCGGCGACGTGACTGATGACATTCACCGTCGAACCAGACAGCCAGCGGTCGAACACGGGTCCTGACGCTTCGACGAGGAAGCATCTTGTCGAGCAGGTTTGTCGTGGTGGAGGTATAAAGATCGAACAGTTGATCGACCGTTAGAGCATCAAGCGTCTCTTGAGGCGACGAGAGGATTGAGTTGCGGATGGCGGCGCTGAAAGCATTCGAATCGAACGATTTCCACCCCCGCAACTTCCGAACGGAGTGGATAGGTTGAAGATGGATGGAGGGAAGCGTGAATTGGATGAACGAGTGGTCAGAGATTGTGGGTGGAAGGATCTTTAGGTCGTCAATCCGATCATCGTCGGAGGTGATGACGAGGTCGAGGTAGCCTCCCAGTCGGTGTGTGGCCTCGCCGACGTGCTGACGAAGGCCGAACTGGGAGAGAAGTTCGAGGAAACGAGAGGGATTCGGAGCTGATGGATCCTCGAGGTGGACATTAAAGTCGCCGAGGATGAGAAGTTGGCTGTTGCGCATCTAGAGAGCTGGTGCGTGTTGAAACTCTATGGTCCATTGATGCCTTACAGTTTATGAAAATGGTGCTATAGAAGTCAGTTGTAGGGTTA
Source organism: Lumbricus terrestris (assembly GCA_949752735.1). NCBI lineage: Eukaryota > Metazoa > Annelida > Clitellata > Crassiclitellata > Lumbricidae > Lumbricus > Lumbricus terrestris. The sequence goes on along the minus strand of OX457041.1, from coordinate 7,278,110 downwards.
TGATTAGGTAGATTAATTGTGGTCAGTGTGCTGAAATGTTACTGAATCACTGGATCAGTGTATGAATAATGTATTGATAATTTTCATCAGTTTCATTTGAATTCCTATAAAGTTAAAAGAATTTAAAACACAATATGATGCTGCTCTTTGCCTTTCTCTCATAGTCTACCTGGCTGTCTATCTACGTTTGTCGCTATGCCTTGTCTATCTCTACATGTATTGTCTGTATCTCTGTCTGTTTGTCTCTGTCTGTTTGTCTCTATATTTGTGAACACATTCCTGTGGCTTTATTGAAGAATGAAAATGCAGTCTGTTCGGTGGTTAGAGGTCGTGTTATATTGTATGGATATTCAGTGACCTTTGACATTGGCACGGCCTCTGGTTTGCTTATTCAAATTTCTTATTTAAAATAGCGAATGGTAAAAGAGAATCCGTTGTTCCATTCATACTGTCTGTCATCCAACCCTTATAAAATCTATGAATTACCAGTGGGTATGACATTCTAAAGTTCTTACACCCATTTTAGAGCACATAGTGCATGCGTGAAGTACTCATTGCATGCTCAAAGACCGAGGTATTAGTAAGTGAAAAGGGCTATTTGCCTACTTACTTACTTCCCATTCTTCAGCCTGTGCTCCAGCAGCGGACGAATCTCATGGTGGTGAACAGGGAACCAGTGCATTGCAGAACTTGAGTCTTCTGCATATTGCAGCTTGGTTTTGGAGCGCCATTGGTTGATGCCTTCTGCATTAGACGCTTGTCCTATAGAAGCCACGAATTACAATTACAACCATACTGCTGTCATATGCTACAGAGCAGTGGTGTCGCCAGCGTTACAATTTCAGCAGATTGCACCAGGGTAATTGAAATTTGTCGGAAAATCAGGTCGTGGGAGTTGGAGTTATAAAGCAGGTCGACGATATTAATTGTAAATAAATATTTTAATTTCGGAAGATTTTTGGCAGGTCGTAATGTAGGTCAGAAGTAAAAATTGCAAGTCAGATGATCTGAGGTGATCTATGGTAGCACTGCCACTGCAACAGAGGCAAGTTTGTATTGACGACTTGCCCAGGGTCATTGCCCAGGGTCATTGTGTGAAGTACCCCCTCACACCAATGGATTAACGAGCAATTACTGTTTTGCAGAAGCAAACGCCCTGATGCTGTGAAAAAGGTTTATATACCCTTCTATACATGAAAAGACCTTGAATTGAAGAACCCTGTCAAGTTTACGTGTTCTTGAAGTTTAAATTTATATCCGAGTTAGGGACTTTGAAGCTTAAATTTATATCAGAGTTAGGTACTTTGAAGTGATTAAAGAATTCTAAAGTTGTGTTTGCTTAGAAACTTGGAATTTGGGTTGTGCTCTAGAATTAAAATATTCTCTCAAAATCAGGTTGAGAAGTTCTTTAATGTTAGAAACGTCAAAGGTTTGGACTTTGAAGCAATAAGATTTATTTCTATCTACTTAAGAATGTATAATTCATGATTGATATCAAGTTTAGAATTTTCTGGCATATTTTTGAAGCACTTTTGACTTGGTAATGTTGTAGTTAGGAATTTTGTTAGTGAAGATATCTGAGGTATCAGGTTTGTGTTGCTGGGTTCCAAAATACTGGGTCTGATTCTGGGTCCAAATATACTGTCTGCAGACGTTGGAAGGAGGTAAAGGGGTTTGCAGTTATGGATGTCATTTTTGGGGTGACTAATTATATCAGGACAACTGTCAACAGCTGCCCCAATTTTATCTTCCATGCCAGACCAATATATCCTCAGTTTAGTACTTTAGTTTATGAGTAATGTCAGTTTTGTTTATGATTAATATCCTTCATCCTCCTTATTATTCTTCTCATCCTCCTCCTCCTCCTCGTCTTCCTCCTTTTTGTTTCTCCATAGTGTTCTCCTCTTCTTGATATTTCCTTTTGTCTTTGGCGGTGAGAGAGGGGGGAAGGTGCTCCATATATAGTGTAGCACTTGATTAGTGTGCTGTTGGACTGTGAATTCAGAGATCCGGGTGGATGTTTAATTGCATCCCCTCCATAGCCAATTCAGCTATGATGAGTGCTCTGACCGCCCTTATATGCCGAGGCAAAGAAATGGAAGTCTACATTTCGTACTCATGAAGTCCCTTAAGCATCTCTTCTTCCTCCTTTTACTCCTTCTATATTTATCCACTGCTTCCTTCTGCTTCTCTGTCTGCCTGGATATTTCTCCACATATTCCTCCACCTCAATTCATATTTCTACATCCATTCCTATTGTTCTTTCTCCTATTTCACCTCTTCCTGCTCACCCTTCTATTTGTGTCGTCCTTGCTTTAAACCTCCGTCGTCTACATGTATCATATGCCTCCTCCTTTCAAGTCCTTAGATACTTTCAGCCTGCTGATGCTCTTCGGCTCATCCTCCTCTTCATCTTGTTCCTGCTCTTTGTCTCTGTCCTCTAGTCTCGTCCTTCTCTTCAGTCTCCTCCTGCTGCTTGTGTTCATTCAGCCCCACCTCCTATTATCTTCTTACGCATGTGTGTCTCCAACCTTTCTATGTGAAAGCGGTGTGTGTGGATTGATCTTGGTGTGCCACAGTGTAACCTGAACCTGTGAATCTGTTAGTCATCTATCCAGTCATGGAGTAGAAGCGAAGTCATGAGGACCAAACAATGAGCTGGGAATGTTTACACAGATAACGATTTCATGGTTGGGGTAGGGTGGACAGCTGGGGTTCATCTGCCTCTATTTATTTCTCACAGGTTCTATTTCTATACACCTCCACCTCCTCCTCTTGCCCCCTTCCTCCACATTCTCCTTCCTTCCTACTTATCCTGTACTTCAACTCCACCACTTTCCTTGTTGACAGGACTGGTTGTGCCAGACCCAAGCATGTGTAAAGTAGGGGGCAATGTCAGCAACCCTGGCTTCAGTTCTGGATGCTATGACGTCATCAACCATTTCTTCCCATTCCTCTTTCACTTCCAGCAGCTTATGTTCTTCCACGTTCCTCCGACTCGTTTTCCTCGCTTTAATATTCACGCTTCTGCACAGTTAACAACAGTTTCTCGGCCATCCATTCGTCAGCTCCTGGCTCCACCTGTCTGTGTGGACTGGAACTCACTTTGCAAGAGAAGATGACCTTTCAATCTACGAATTGTTTAATCTGAAGTTCTGTTTAAAAAGCTAAAGTTGTTAATTGATATGAAGTTTTAGTTATATTTATATTTAGTGGTGCATTTGTCACTTTATCATCTGCACCTATTAATATAGTTTATTATTAAAATGTATATGCAGCCATTGTGTACAGTGGATGGCATGTACGCTTGTCAGGTGCAAGTAGAGATTACTTATTTGCTTATTTTCCCACACTTATTTTCCTACACTTGTAACGTATTAAGGAAATGGTTCAGGCTAACGTTCTGCATGAAAATTCTAATAGTTTATAATAGTTTAGGCTGTCTGTGTTGCAACAAAGGCGTCATCATTACAGAGACGATTATCATTGCCCTCCTCTTTTATTGAGGCTGGGGCCTGGCACCCCCGGAAATGAGAGTTGATATTTTAATGTAGTTTACTTGTAAAGTAGGTACTGCTTGAGTGAGCCAAGCCATGGAGTCCTAAATACTAGAATATCAATGAGGACTGCTTAGTCAAACCTGTTGGCCTTTGAGTAATAGACATCGTGGAACCATTGTGGCTAATGGATTCCACATGGCTGGTAGGGTATGTGTTGGGTACAGCATGGAGTTGACAGTGACAGGCAAGGCCGTTGGAGGCATCTTGTGGAGGGATCTTGAGTGGTGTTAGAACTCGGCTGGTGGTAGCGGCAAGGTAATAAAGGACACAACCGGCGCTATCCATGCTAAATGAAATGCATGCTGGCTCACTGCGTCAATGTTAAGTGCATATATTACAGCCTCTCTGTCTCTCTCTGTCTCTAGTTGTGTCTGTCCCTCTCTATAATATATATATATATATATATATATATATATATATATATATATATATATATATAATATAAGTTATTGTCTGTGTTAGTAATAGCTGAAGTCTCTTCTGTTGTAATATAATTTTGAGTGTCTTGAGTGATGTGCATTCTGGTGTGTTGGCTTGTGTATATATATATTTGTTTATATAATTATATACCCATACAGTATATATATATATATATATATATATGAACAATTTATATCTATAATTTATATCTATATTACCTACTTGACTGTAAGTGCCTAAATTAATAGTAGTGCATGGTATGTTTGTACAGTATTTGCATGTATTAGCTTATGTATATGCAGCATATGTGTACGCAATTATGCATGGGTGGGTGTATCTGATTTAGAAGCTTTAATAAGTAGTAGTGCAATCGCAAGAGACATACATGGGTACAATTAAGTACTAAAGTAGGGTCACTTTCTTAGCCTCCCTAGATGAATGTTTTATATCCCCCAGCAATAGTGTACAGTCATTGTACTCATTTGGTTGCTCAATTCATGTGGGCACATGTGGAGCAGAACTATCAAACTAGATATCTCTCTACTTTAAAAAAAAAAAAAATATATAATATGTGTATATACTATATGTGTATATATATATACACATATATAGTGCATATAATTTTATTATGATATTGACTGAGATATTGATTAAGATGTCCTATGTGCTATATGTGGAGATATTATGAAACATTCGTTTAATCTGTTTTGTTTCTATGAATATTTGTAGTTCTGTGCAGCTGTCTGTGATGCCACAGCCATACGACCATGAGTAAGTAGGAGTGAAGTCTGACTTATCTAATATCTATCCATCAGATCTATCTGGCAACTGGTGCATGGCTAACAATGCGCATCATCATTATCAGCATCATTATCAGCGCTGTCTCTATCTGTTGTTGCCTGTGTCTTATCAGTGCTGTTTATGGGTGGTTCTGGTGGGAGAGATTATGATGGATAGTGTACGAAGAATGTCATCTGCAATCATATTCGGATGTATGATAGAAATCCTGGTGCACAGTGGTAGATTGTGGGGCAGGGAGGCTGTCTTTCTTTACTTTTATTGTTCATTCATTCATTTATCATTCAGTATTTTCAAGAGTTTATGTTACACCCTTTTAAGAAGTCCACTCAGAGGTGCTCCCAGCCCAACTGCAGTGATACAAGATGGCTTTAAGGAGCCTGCAAATCACTGATGAGTTGTGTTGATGCAAATGCCACAATAGTAATTCTTTGATTAAAAAAATTTGGTCCCTAATTTTCTCATCTTGAGAGAAAATATCTATTTTTTAAGAGCCCTTTTGGCTTGCACTCTTAAAAAGTCCCCTCCCGTGAATACACTATCTCCATTTACTGAATCTCAAATTCTAGCTGGTAACCCCACCTCCGCCAAAGTTGCTTTTCTCAAGCCCCTTTTTTCTCTCGTGGCCTTATGCTGTGGGAGTTCCTCTTAATGGCTCTCCGTGCTTTGTAAGGCACCCATGTAACCGCATGACCGTGTTACAGCACCATATAGATATTTTCGTGATTATTACTATTATTACATTCACTTTGCAAATGTTTGAATGATTAAGCGAAATGGGCAATAAATAATATCTGTGGTGAATTGAGGATTGGGTTATTTCTTCTTAAGGCACAGATCTGAAATAAATAATATCTGTGGTGAATTGAGGATTGGGTTATTTCTTCTTAAGGCACAGATCTGAAATAAATAATATCTGTGGTGAATTGAGGATTGGGTTATTTCTTCTTAAGGCACAGATCTGAAATAAATAATATCTGTGGTGAATTGAGGATTGCGTTATTTCTTCTTAAGGCACAGATCTGAAATAAATAATATCTGTGGTGAATTGAGGATTGCGTTATTTCTTCTTAAGGCACAGATCTGAAATAAATAATATCTGTGGTGAATTGATGATTGCGTTATTTCTTCTTAAGGCACAGATCTGAAATAAATAATATCTGTGGTGAATTGATGATTGGGTTATTTCTTCTTAAGGCACAGATCTGAAATAAATAATATCTGTGGTGAATTGAGGATTGGGTTATTTCTTCTTAAGGCACAGATCTGAAATAAATAATATCTGTGGTGAATTGAGGATTGGGTTATTTCTTCTTAAGGCACAGATCTGAAATAAATAATATCTGTGGTGAATTGAGGATTGCGTTATTTCTTCTTAAGGCACAGATCTGAAATAAATAATATCTGTGGTGAATTGATGATTGCGTTATTTCTTCTTAAGGCACAGATCTGAAATAAATAATATCTGTGGTGAATTGATGATTGCGTTATTTCTTCTTAAGGCACAGATCTGAAATAAATAATATCTGTGGTGAATTGAGGATTGGGTTATTTCTTCTTAAGGCACAGATCTGAAATAAATAATATCTGTGGTGAATTGAGGATTGCGTTATTTCTTCTTAAGGCACAGATCTGAAATAAATAATATCTGTGGTGAATTGAGGATTGGGTTATTTCTTCTTAAGGCACAGATCTGAAATAAATAATATCTGTGGTGAATTGAGGATTGCGTTATTTCTTCTTAAGGCACAGATCTGAAATAAATAATATCTGTGGTGAATTGATGATTGCGTTATTTCTTCTTAAGGCACAGATCTGAAATAAATAATATCTGTGGTGAATTGAGGATTGCGTTATTTCTTCTTAAGGCACAGATCTGAAATAAATAATTTCTGTGGTGAATTGAGGATTGCGTTATTTCTTCTTAAGGCACAGATCTGAAATAAATAATATCTGTGGTGAATTGAGGATTGCGTTATTTCTTCTTAAGGCACAGATCTGAAATAAATAATTTCTGTGGTGAATTGAGGATTGATCTGAAATAAATAATATCTGTGGTGAATTGAGGATTGCGTTATTTCTTCTTAAAGCACAGGTCTGAAATAAATACTTTCTGTGGTGAATTGAGGATTGATCTGAAATAAATACTTTCTGTGGTGAATTGAGGATTGCGTTATTTCTTCTTAAGGCACAGATCTGACTTCTGAGGAGAAGCGACTTTTCGCCGAAGCAGAGAAGGAACGAAATGAAATCATCGCCAAATACAAACTCGTGAGTAACACATTCGGATTTTTTTAATTTCTCAGGGGATGGATTTTAACAAGGTTGCGTTTGAAGTTTTTTGATTGTTTTGAAATGATGGCATGCACAGTAATGGGGTTTCAAGGGTATATTAAATTTAGGTGGTTAATATTAGTTTGCTGGGGGTCGGATTTTGGCATAGTTACATTGTAGTTTTTTGTAGTTAAATAATTCAATTAGTGTTGGATTTTAACATTGGTGCTTGGTTAAAAATAATTCCATGTGGTTTAATACATGTATTGAAGTTTTGCTACCAGTTAAAATAATTGCACACGGATCAGATTTTTAGTAGGGCTGTATTCAGATTAAATTTAACTGTGTTGCATTCGAATGTAGCCTTGTGAAATGTAAATGGTAGTTAAATTCCATAGGGATCAGATTTGAATAAATTTGTGTTAGACTTTGCCTTGGTTAAATTCCACAGGGATCAGATTTTAATAAGGTTGCGTTGGACTTTGTATTGGTTAAAAATAGCTTCACGTTTATTTTTACAAGGTCACATTTGTATTATTTGTAATGGGGGGGTTTAACAAGGTTACATATTTCTGAGTTTTTGGCCTGTTTAAAATTAGTGCGCAGAGGTTAACTTTTCAGCAAGGTTACCTAAATTGTATATATTTAAGTAATTAATTAGAGATTGTAGAGTTTATTTAACTGTACTTCATAGAACATATGTGCTTAAAACAGATGATTAGCATAAGTATTGCTTGATAGTATACGTGACGATCTGCTTTTGCTGCCAGGGTCGTGAGGAGGGCGCTGTGATTGATGCTTGGGAAGATCCGGATTACGAAGTCTACCACACAACAGATCGTTTCGGCTTTATTCAGTTCGTCGTTCAATTGATTCGATTTTTAGAAGAAATTTTTCACAACTGCTGCATAGATCAATGTCTTTTCTGTTCTGCTTTGCTTTTGTGATCCGACGATTGTGAGTTCACGTCTGCTGAGTGAATTCTGCATATAATGACCTTCGACATGCTTATTTGATTCGTTTAGGATGTTTTATATAATGTCTCTTCAAGGTAGGCTACTCAGAAGATGTACTCCCGGCCCAACCACGACTAAATAGGAGAGTTTTGAGATTCTTAGGGAACAGAGTGGAGTTACCTCTGTTGGTAGTTTTTGTCATAGATTTCAATTTACTTACCTTGAAGGTGAAGCAAAGTCTGCATAGAATTAGTTTAGAAATACTAGCCGTGCCTTGAGCAGGCCCTGAGGCAGCTACAGGCGTGAAGCGTTTAGCGGCTTGATTTTCCTAGCCTCATCGTATATGAACAATGAGGTGGTTGACCAGTTCTTTCCATCTACTTCTCATCTTAACATCAATAGTCTATGGTCACTTTGGTCAGTCTATTCTTTATGGCTGGTGCAAGGCCTATCCTGCACTGTTAGTTGTATGTGAGGCACTGTTGTTAATTACCATGCTATAGAAATTGTCTTTGTTATTATTATTTATTATTGTTGTTGGCTGAGGTGAAGGCAGAGCAGAAATCTTGAGCCAAAGTTCTGTCTCATTGGCAAAAATTTGACCCTCGGATCTCTTGAAGGATTGACTAGGTGTCACCTAATGACAACAACTTGTCTTTAGCTTATCAAGCTGTTGACCTGTTTAAATGGACCTGTTGATTAGATTTATTATTATCATTTTCATTATTATTGTTATTATTACTAATATTATGGAGATTCATATGCCCCCCTCAATATTTGATTGAAACGTAGTGCATCATTTTTATAGTGCTAGAGAAGTGATTAGATTAGATTTCTACTCTTTTAAGAATGTATGCAGAGTTGCCATATTATATTAAAGTCCCTGTGATATTTGTTTTCTTTTATCAGCAAGGAGGATTTGGGATTGCGTTCATCGGCAGCAGAAGCCAAGGTAATGGAAAATCACTCTAGAGGAGCGCCATGTAAATGCATGCTTAGAAAATGGAATGAATGCATAAGCAACACCTAATATAATAGCAGTAATGTGGGCATAGATAGTTGTAACCAAACTTAAAATACATTTGTAGGTGACTATGTGTTCTGCCCCCTTGTATTTTATCTAACTTGTTAGTCTGTTGATGGTGTTGTTGTTGTTGTGGTATATTCACATTAAATCGAGTCATTAAGTTGATGCCATTTGTCGTAGATTGAGTCATTATGGTTATATGATTGAAACAGGTTACTGCATGTTATTTGATCATTTTGTGCGATGAAATTGTGGTCATTTGTCTCTGCTTGAGTGATTGAGTTTAGGTCATTTGTATTGTCGATCTGCCAATTAAGTTGTGGTATGCTTTTTGATTTAAAGTCATTAAGCTGTGTTTATTTTTTTAGACTAGACAACTTGAGTCCGAACGTTCGCAGAAATGGCTCAAGATGACGAAACACTGGGATCAATTTTATCCAGGAGAAAAGGTTTGTCACAAGTCTTCGTAAATGTTTTCTATGTGTTTTTTTCTGATCTCATTTCATGTGAAGAAATTAAGTTGGTAAGTATATGTTTTTATTGAAACTTGCTGACGAAACTCACTCTGGTGCACATAAATAAACGATGTTTATCAATCAATCAATCAATCAATTTATCGTTTTTATTGAAGCCATTGATAAGCAATGCAGAAATAACATAATGATGAATTTCCATTTATATATATATTTGTTTGTTGCTGTTTTAATCTCTTATTCTCATATAACTATAATAATTTAGTAATATAATATATTATAGTATACATGAAAAATGGACTTCTTGCGGTGTATTGTCACACCAATCCTACAGTTCATTGTGATCACATTTTGAGTTTTTGTACCTGTGAAGATTATATATTTTAGCCTTTGCACAACAACTTCAATAAAGAGAACAAGAATAATATGTGTGATAAATGCTTGTTTCATAAAATACACCTGTTGAATGTTGTGTCAGTTTAGATATAACAAGTAACTTTTGACCAACTGACACTTTAGATACGACCTTTGTGAAGATGTGTGAATAGTTTTAAGTTGATTGGTTTGTGGATAGTTGTAATTTGATTGTTCTGTGGATAGTTGTAATTTGATTGTTCTGTGGATAGTTGTAATTTGATTGTTCTGTGGATAGTTTTAAGTGATTGTTCTGTGAATTGTTGTAATTTGATTGTTCTGTGAATTTTTTGTAATTTGATTGTTCTTTGGATAATTGTAATTTTATTGCTCTGTTTTGTTTTCAGGTGACAAAACGAGTTTACAAAGGTATTCCGGAGACAATGAGAGGACACGTTTGGTGTCAGCTCCTTGACTTGCCTCGTCTTAAGGCAGAACAAACGGGCATTTACGAGGTTGGAAAGACTTTCCCTGATATAACTCATTGTGAGATCTTATCTAAGGCGCTACTGTTTGGGCCTGTTCCCTTAAGACTTTTCTTTTTCGAATGGTTCTTCGCATTTGGAGCCTTGTAGGGACTTGGCACAAGTCCTTCACTGTCGACTGCTTACTCCAACAATGGATATTTTGTTCTTTGGGTATTGGTTCTTAATAAAAGTGTAATATTGAGTTCTAACTAATAATGACAAGTTCTGCTGTAGAACTCTCCCCATGCCCAGGACCTTAGGTAGTTGCTTGAGCAATCACAATTGCCCATTGTCAATGGGTGATGTCTGGTCATTAGATAATGAGTGGTTCTTGATGAATGTATAATAAAAATGATGATGATGATGATGAGCTTTGTTGTCGTCCAGTTGACAGAATTTATAATTTTTGACTTGATGTTATATATCGGAACTTTGTCTAATAGGAATGCACATATGTCAATGGATGTAAATATTTGTTGTAGTGCAATTTAGCATCATATTGTAGACTACAGCAGAGAGTACCTCTGAGTAGATATCTGGAAGAGGAGCCATATAAATTCGGAGAATGAATGAATTCTCAAAGTGAATGGATGTATGGCATTTCATTGTTATATAATATAGCGAATCTGTTTGCATTGCAGACAATGAAGAAGCGAGCGTACGATTGGTCGCCCGACATACGACAAATCGACTTGGATGTCAACCGAACGTATCGTAACCACATCATGTTCTGGAAACGCTTTGACGTAAAGTACGCAAACGATCTTACGTTTTCATACGTTTCTTTTCGTTTAACTTGCATCTGAAGAGAAGATTATATTTTACTGGCGTATTAATTTGTTTAATGCTAGATTTCGACGGAGGACAGTATCAGATTCTGCTGTATTGTTTCAAGAACTGTCGTATTGTTTATTGTATTTATGTTGGCATTTGAATCGTCATTTTCCATCCAATGGTGAAATCTGTTATTGTTTTCTTTTACAGACAGCAGGCATTGTTCAATATTCTTGCTGCGTACTCGATGTACAACACAGAAGTCGGTTACTGTCAAGGCATGAGCCAGATTGCGGCTCTCCTGCTAATGTACATGAATGAAGAGGTAGTGCATTCCTAGAAACTACTGACTGTACAATGTGTGAAAGATGTTTGTAGTACTTTGTGTGAAAATACTATGTAGCCTACCAAAGTACTTTATAGAATCTACTGACTGCAATGTGTGAAAATGGTTTGTAGTACAGTGTGTGAATATAATTAAGTACCAAAATAGTTAGTAGTACTTTCTGCAGAAATGTAATATTGGGACAAGCTAACCAGTTGTTTAGAGTGATTACAACTCCTGGTTTGAGCGGTTATTACGTAGGGACCCCTTGTAAAAATTCATCATAATTTCTCAGCGTTGTTGATTAATACTTTGTCAGTAGATAGTAGTTCTTCTTAAGTGAGCAATAATACTAAATTGTGTGAAGTTGCATAGGTGCTACCTAAATAATACTGTGTTATTGAACTGTTAGAAAGCAGAATGAAAGCAAATGAAAAATTAAATAAGTTTTCAGGTGTTTTTGTGCACATATCGAAATGTAGAAATATTTGTTGGTATCTTTAACAGAAATGTTGTAAATAAGTGCATCTCGGAATAAATAGGAAAATAATGTAATCTCACTTTGATGCAATTTATTGCAAGAAATGTTTATTTTCTTGTGATTTTCTTACTTCTTCTTTAGGACGCATTTTGGGCTTTGTCTGCTATGCTCAGTCATAAACGTCATTCCATGCACGGTTCGTACGCAACTTTTGTTTTGAAGTAAAGTATGGACTAACCGGTTTTTTTGACTAATTTAAAAATAATGTCATTTATCCGCCATAGCTTCTCCTCAGTTTTTCTAGACCCAGGGCTGAAAGAGAGCCGGGTCTGTCCGGGTCGGCGACCCATCATCGATTTTTGCTACCTGCTGTTGCCGGGTCTCAGCCGGGCCGCATGGCTAACATTCAGTCTATACCAATTACCAAATTTAGAGGGAAATTGGTACAGTTTTCGGGAAATTCAGTGCAAATGACTAAAAAGGCTCATCAGACAAATTTTCGGGCCAAAACCCCAAAACGGCCATTTCACTCAGACCCGGCAACTTTTCCAAACCACTTTCAGCCCTGCCTAGATCTGTCAGATTTTGATGACTTACTGCCTCGTTGTCTCAGATTTTTATTAATTGCCATATGCGCGTGTGCTGAGTTGACAGTGCTCTCAGTAGTTACCTTAAAGGATGCTATATAAACCCATGACATGAATATCATGATTAGTGCTACAGATTAGATTAGATTGACTTGTACGATTGGCTTGTACTAGTAAGTAGTAGTAGACTATGATTGGGCGCCATGCAAATATTTTGTTGTCGTCGCACAATCATGTCTTTGACGCTTGTTTTCCATTCGTGTGCTCAGGTTTCTTTATTCCGGGCTTTCCAAAGCTGCTCCGATTCCAGGTCCACCATGACAAGGTTCTTCAGAGGTTCCTTCCACATGTCAAGCGCCACATGGTGAGTGGTCCGTCTAAAATTTTGATCGTTAACACCAAATTTGTGATTGCGATGGTCTATAGTTATGCGTGGAGCACCAGTTTATTCACAAGGGTTCTTGTCATGTAATGGGACTGAAAGGGAAGAGTCATTTAAGTACTGCAGGTTGCTTTAGAGATTAGAATTACTTTAATTGTGAGTAGAATTACTTTAATAGAGTATGGATAGAATGTCTTTATGTAGAGTATGAGCAGGGTTTAAAGTGGGTGGGAACGCGTGGGAACGGCGTTCCTGCTGTTCTCGAAATTCTTGGCTTGCGTTCTCACTGCTCATCATGACAGAACGCCAAAACACATGCATTTCAATGCAATTCTTCTTCAGCGTTCTCGCTGGTCACATTAAGTGTTCCCACTGCTCACCCGAACCACTTTAACCACTGAGTATGAGTAGAATTACTTTAAAATAGAGTATGGATAGAATTGCTTATTTGTTTTCTGTTGTAGGACAACAAAGAAATGCATGTCAGTTTCTATACGATCAAGTGGTTGATGCAGTGTTTTCTTGACCGAGTAAGTATTCACCAGCTGATGATATTCTTAAGTCTTTCTGAACTTGCTTTCTTATAGGAAATGTTCAATTGTGTTCATTTTTAGCTGCTGTACTTCTTGGTTAAGATATTGCAATTGTATGTATTGTCACTGAGAGTAAAGTAGCAGTTTTGAGTGTTGCTATGCCATTGACATTGAGTTGCTTTGTAAAATGGTTTACCATAAATGTTCTTTGAAATTGGAGAAATTGGAAGGATAGTAGTCGTAGTAGTTTTCAGTTTAGCGACAATGTGTGATTACAGAGATCATTAACATTGCCCCTCCTCCGTCATGCTGGCTTGGGACTGGCACTGTCTAGGCAGTGGCTGAGTTATTTGGATTGTTGAACCTGAGTGTGAATGTACACAGGGCTGTACACAAGCGTATAGGCGGGTATACAACGTGTACTCGCCTCCGGCGAAAAACTGCTTCATATACTCACCTCCCGAAAACCAGGGTATACGCGGTAAATTGCAGGGTATACGCAAGTAAACGAGGGTGCATAACTAAAAAAGGTCATGAGTTTCTTCGGACGAGAAATTGATGATATTTTCTGAAGTTTTTGGCATGGTGACTAAAAAAAGGTCATCAGCTTCTTCAGGAAATTTATGATATTTTCTGAAATTTTTTGGCGTGGTGGCTAAGAAAAAAAGTTGGTTTTTCTCCCGGTCAGCATATACTTCCTCAAAATTTACCATTGCAGCCCTGAATGTACAGTTTCAAATGGAAGCATTTTAAAGGTGTCTAAATGAAACGTGGTGTGTTTTTGTGTAACATTATCCTAGGGTGTGTGATGTATGTATTGTATGCGCACACTTATTACAGCACAACTTTAAGATCTCTACTCAGAGGCGCTCCCGACTATGGCGAACGAGGACACTGCATCGGAGTTTCACACTGAAGTTTATGAGCAATTGTGGAATTAAAGTGGATAAATCGTTTTGCTTTTATGGCTGTGTTTGTTTGTTTCTCTTTTGTTTCCATTGACGAATAAAGGTTCCGTTTGCCTTAAGTCTTCGACTCTGGGATATCTACGTATTGGAAGGAGAACGCCTACTAGTCGCGATGAGTTACAATATCTTTAAAATGCATCAACGTAAGTTTACAGAGGACAATGTATCGTAAAACTGCATGCATTGTGAAAGTGTGTCAGGGTGAATTCAGATGATTCTTCAAACAGGGGTCATTAAATTTGTAGACTAGAATTTCTATTGTTGCTGATTACAATGGAGATGTTGTGCCAACTTTGTTGTTTTTAATGATGATAATTATGTAAAAAAACACCACATTGACTTTGCAGACTACCATACATGCTTCTTCAACGGGTACTAAATGAAACTTCTTAATTCAGAATGCTCTTAAAACAGCACCGAATATAATCCTTGGTTTAGTTTTTTTTTTTAAATAATCTGGAGATTTAGTGTATCAGCAGTTCTAAATATTTTCATTTGCGATGAACACCTTTCGATTAAACCATGTAAAAATTTTGTGTAACAAGCAAAAATGTTTGATGATATTCTCTCAAAAAGTTCTCATAAGTAAACAAGCTGTTTAATTATACTTTTATACATTTAAACAGGACAGATTTTAAAAATGGATTGTGAAGACCTGATGGGCTTCTTCCAGCAGCGTCTCGAAAAAGACTTTGGCTACGACGACGACAAAGTGATCGAATCCCTCGCGAGGTGCTTGAACGAGTTGCGCAGCGTTAAAATGGACGTTCCAGACGCTCCACTCGACGCGTCGGAGCACCCAAGTCGGCCTTTCGGTCTCTTCCTTCCACAGAGCGTCGAGCGAGTGATCGGACGACGTACGCTGGAGACGGAGACGGAACTGATTCGCGGAAGGCATTTGATGCTGCGTCCCGAGCACCGACTCAGCATCAGCATTCCACCGGACGGAGGACCGGAAGGACTGGAGCCGCTGGAACCAGCGGATATCGTCAAGGCAAAGCTGCAGTTGAAGAACGGAAAGCCGGGACACCGGAAAAACCAGCTGGAACCGATTGCGAGCGTGTCCCCGGATACGGAGGTCAACAGTGTCGTCTTGCCGGGTAACGGAGTCGCTCCGACGTCGAACGGTGTCGTACAGAGGGCGAATGGAAACGTCGGGGGGAAAACCCCGAAGCTGGGAAAATCCGACAAGGGGAAGCAGTTTGACGAGAGAAAGTCGCTGTTTGGCGGTGGTCAGCTGTTTATTCTGTCGAACAATTCGGACTCTGCGGCGCCACAGGAGTATGGTGCGACAGTGCGCCTTTAAGAATGCCATCCGTTGTCTTCATGAGCAAATTAACTAATGAGCGAGCTTCGTTTGTACTGTGCCTTGTCACCTGTGCGCGAGAGCAGATTTGTGATTTGATTGGTGCACCAATCAGGATTCTGTGACTGAATGATCATTTTACTGCTTCGGATTTCTATTAGTCATAGCGGCATTCGTGGTAAGAAGTCAGCAGGGAATTTCGTCGTCAATGCCTTGGATATGGATCGGAGAACTATGCAACCACGTAAAATTTCATCGCAAATGATTTGCTATGTTTCTGGGTTCCATATACGCACGTATGTATTCATGCATATTTATGTGTATATATTTAAATACATGTTTATGCGTATGTTTCGATGCGTTTTTGTGGTGTCTTTGGAAGCCATAGTAAGAGAAAACTGTTGTGTGATTTAGCTGAGCTAATTTTAGGATCCATGTCTGTGATAATGTTTTGCTAGACTTTGTGTCATAATGAAGTGTTTTGTAATGAGTCGGCATTGTATATATGTATTAGTGCATATATATTATTTTGGTGTATATGTAGGCACGTTTGCACGAGTATTTACGTAAGACACAGGTCTTGATTATTCATCCTGGGCCTCTCTAAATCATGTTTATTTCTTAAACAGAAACCAATGTAAAGTGGTTGCTGATAGAAATCTTGGGTTGTAGTTCAGATTTTGAAAATCACTCCTAAGAATCACTTAACAAGACATAATATGATGATTGAAATTCATAAAATACCTTTAATGTATATATATGGGCTTGTAGATGCATTGGTATGTGTATATATGTGAGTGCTTTGAGTAAAATGTTTGAATGTGATACTTTCTGCTAATGAACGATGTCAAACTGGTGTAGTCCAGGTGTGCGCAACACTTTTTAGGTTCGAGAAGCCGAGGGAAATGTATTCTGTGTGGACGCAGAGCTGTCTGTTCAGGTCAAACGTAGGTCTTCTACACTAATGGTATTTTAATTCTATTTTTGTCTTGTTGATGCTTGTCCATGACATAATGAATGACATTGTTGTTGTCGTTGTTAAGTAATTCGTATTATGAAAAGCTCGTAAAGTTTTATGCTGGTTTTATATGCACTCTATTTACGCGAAGTCACACCTGTGAAGAGTCAGATAGCCACTTACATGCAGGGCCTTTGAGGCTTCTTTGAACAGGTGCGGTTGTAAAGCTGTTGCATACCTACATATTGATATTTGAAGTTTTTCATGGATAGGATTGAAATTTATGGAGAGACTGGTGATGGTTTCAGCCTTATGTGGGATAGGCACTGTGTTCTAGATGTTCTATATAGCTAGATTCAATGGGTCCTTAGTTGGACCACATTGTTTTGGGTGGTGACCAGTTATGGGTCCATTGCTGCGAGCCCAACAAGTGTGGCAAGTCAGAGACAGAATCAGTGACAATTAGCATGTGTTTAAGTAACTGCGCTGTTTACTGTCAATGCACTGTGCCTTGTAAAATTGGAAGAATTACAGGAATTCAATGAATAATAACTGAAGTTTGTGAATTTATAATTGAATGCCAAATCCATTTACGATTGAAATTTCTGCTGAAAAGATTTATAACTAAATGTCACACGGAGCAGCCAACAATTGAAGAAATAATTGTGAAGATTTATTAGTAAATGTCTATGGCTTAACAGATTAAATAATTGGAAACTATGAGTTAATTAATTTTGAGTTAATTCTTCAGAGATTAATAAATAAACATCTTGTTTAACAGATCAATCAATAATTGCTGTTCTTGATAAAAAAGGTTTGTATTTGAATGTCTTGCCCAGCGTGGTATAAAACTAATTGGTTATTTTCTGACTGTTTTTTGCCAAGTGCCAAGATATTCCCATTAAATTTTGATTTAGACAAATAGTTTTTGCATGATAAAAATTTCCATGTGCACTGAATATTGCATTGTCTGGAGTTATTGCCACTTGAGTCATTCGTGGCTGTTAGATAACATGAGCTGCATTTTGTGGTTGTAGTATTGTAAATCTGCAGGTGATTTATCTAGCACTATTCAGGGAAACTGGTAATTGACATAATTAGGCATTTCAAATGTAGACGTCATTATTTATATGATTCAAGTACAAGCAGTATTTCTAGTTGACTGTAAACTATTAATTTCAAGCCAGGCTGGAGATTTTGATTTCTTTGAAAAAGCGTGTTGTCTTGTTTCATTATGCTTTAGTATTTTCTTCCTTCGGTAGCTTGGCTGATCTGTTTTGTGAGAGAAATTTGTATTTGCAAGTGTACACACAGTGTAAGTGTTAATTTTAAATGATTTGGCTCAATTTTTAATTTGTATTTGCATTGTGATTGTATTTTAATACAAGTGTTTATATCTAGAAAATGAAATTTGTGCAATTAGTCGACAGAGTATAACGCGTCTGCCTTTTATTTGTGAAATGAATAGCACTCTTAAATGGTTTGCTCCAGAAGTTTGAGTTTATGATTACGATGTGTTGGTTTAATGTTACCTTAAATGTGAAGTCCTTCAGCACCTCTTTTGGCATTTATTTTGATTATAAAGCAGTGTTTGAACATGCAGGATTCAGTTTATTATTTAAACTTTGTTTACATTGTTAAATATCTTACTTATAGTTTTTGCTACCAAAGAGGTGCAGTGCGGTAATTGTTGTACTGAAGTAATACACAAGTACCACTTTAAACACAAATTGCTTGTATTCGATTTATTGCAGAGTTATAGTTTTATAGGGCGAGTCATAGTTTTATATAGCTGTATAAATTCATCGTTGAGCTCAAGCTTGCCCAGTCATTATCCAGAGGAATTGATGATTGTCATTCTATTATTTTAATGTTTGTATCTAATTTCCTGCAGTGTAATAAATTTTAACACAGTGCAATTTGTTATGAGAATTAGTTTCAGGCAACGAGTTTGCGAATGCTTCAGACTGTACTTGTTGGTGGCATCATAGTACTGGTATGGCATCTGTACTTGCGATTGGATTACTCACATCAACACTAACATTTATACATCTTATCATTGCGTGAAATGATGGAGTCAATATGTATTGCACATGACTTATGATCTATTCAATTTGTTATTATTACGGATGAGTTGAATATTTTAATTCGATATAGAAGATCAAGTGCAGATTTTTTTCTTTCACAGATTTATGAAATTTTTGCACAGATTAGAAAACCAATTTTAGTCTTGTTTTGCGGTTTAAGAGACATTGAAAACCTACGCTTTTCTTTCACAGTGGAGAAACTGAACGAGTTAATTCTAATTTCGCTTGTTTCAACATAGACATAAGACCTATAACAGTTAAGACTTATCTCTATAGCGTTAACCATCTGTCAGATTATTTCATTTTTAATGCTGCACTTCAGAATAAGATACGATGACATTTGCACATTTAACCCAACACAATTAAATATTTCAACTTTATTTAAGTCGCTGTGAACAAGTTTATCTGTGATCATTCAGCCATCTCTTTTGCCAGTGCCGTTTAGGTTCGGGTGGCCACCTTCAAGAAATTAGTCAACAGTGTCAATTGCTATTGGTGCAGTCACTATATAGAAATGTTTATCAATATTATTATACACATTTATAAAGCACGGCTATTTAGTGACAAAGATCCCTACCATAGCCTCGGGGGTTGAACCTGTACTATCTGCATTACAGTCGAATATCTTAAAACTCCTCGTTCAGCTTATTTATCCACAGTAGTCCGATATGTTTGGTTCCTTGTATTACAACATTTTAAACAACAGTTTGAACACCATTGCTGTTAAGTCACAAAAATTGTTTACATCAGTTAAATATCCATACAATCAGCACTTGCAAGTCACCATGTTAAATACGTTACAACAAATTACATTTCAATATACCATATCCATTCTATGGTGCAATTAAAATAACACACCAGGTGTCATATGATGGTACTGCAAAGCAGATCTGCAATGCAAACACAAACAGCACGTTAGACATAATAAGCACGTTGAAACTAAGATGCTAAGGACTCGGCAGTTGCGAGCAAATTGCGGAAGTGTTTGCTAAAACCCTACACACAAACAGAAAATAGCTGCTGCCAAGAGCTGCTCTCACTTGAGGCAACTAAGTAAACCTTGCCGTAGCTAAACCCAAAACCAGAGTTTATTGTCAACAATCAAGACTTTAAATCGGATTCAATCCTGTTAAAGTAGTTCGGTCCAATCGTCTTCAGTTCCTCCGCCTTCTGGCGTAGACTAGAAATCGACTCCTGAAGATTTGTGTTCTGCAGTTTCAAGTGCTCGTACAACGCCTGCATTTTCTCCGGGGCCATCTTCAGTTCCTCCACGAGACGTATGAACTCACGGGCCTTCTGGTAAACGGTCTCGACATCTGGTGACGATTTGCCATCGTCTCTAGCGACGTCATCTGCTGCTACATCGTTTAAGGTCTGTTCAGTAGACAACTTGGCCAGGCCTTTTTCTTCTGCCACTGACGCCTCTTCTATAAGCATTGAAAAGCATTTACATGTATATATTCGTTTAATTGACAGAATAACCGGTCGACATAACGCGACAGTTAACAAGCACAAAGGAGTAGCGAATAAAGCCTAATAAATGTTTTTATACAGCATCCGTGTTATGAAGTTTTTACTGTTTTTATTGGTAAGTTCGAATGGATGCGGCCTAGGGCGCAGATTGTATTTACCAGGACGTCTATATAAGAAAAATTTACGAAGAACATGATCATTGTCTCTAATTATAACTTTGAAGAAGGCAGCATCAGCATCCTCAGCCATAATGTCTGCTTTTGGGGAGTCGTAGGGAGGAATCCAGCTCGTCTGACACGTCCCAGGAACCTTTCAATGCGGTCGACCTCTCCAGCGCTCAGCAGTCCCCACCAAGCTGGAGAGGTGTACAGCAAACATGCAACTGTGGTTGCTCAGATGATGACATGCAAGGCCGGTCCAGGCATGCCATGAGCAAGTGCAGAGCGTAGATTGAGGAGGCACAAGAGCTAGAGTATTGTCAACATGGTCCGAGACAGTAAGATGTTCACCGATTGTAACACCCAGCATTTTTATAGAAGCACTCGGTAAATTACGAGAAGCAAATTTGTTTGTTAGACTTGCTCAGTATACTTCTACAGAAGTGCTATGTGAAAGTCAATGGGGTCTACCTGTTCAGCTGCATATATACAGAGACCGGGCAGCCATGGCGGCGATACTTAGGCCCACTTCTAAGTTTTTGATCTGCGAAGCCAAGGTAGAAGCATGCTCAATGTTTTGGCTTGCATTTGCATTTTATGCTTGCTGCAAAGTAGTCTTAAATTGTGCCATAGACAATATTTAGTTAATATTATATGCACAACAGCTTGTAGACAGATTTCTTTCTATCCAAGGTTTATAAGCCAGTGTAATTGCAGAACACGGGAAGTCCTGCTAGTTAAGCGGTTAGGGTCAAGGTAAGCATCGTGAGGGTCGGTTAGGCTCAGTTTAAGCGTTGTGAGTATCGGTTTGGGTTAGGGTTAGTGTCGTCATTAGATACTATATACTATACTAAATACAAAAATCGCCAAAAAACTAGCGGTCCCGTGTTCTGCAATTACACCCCAATTTGTTCAACCGCGGTTTGCATTGTCAGGTCTGAGACGTATTTGGGCAATCTATCGTTTTAACGGAATTAATTATTTGCCATTTTTTCCACTATCGTTTTAGCGAAATTAATTATTCGCCATTGCATAGGATATAGCGATGATGGCATACAAGTTGGATTGACGAAAAGAATTCTTGCTAAATAGAAGTCGGATTGATGAAACAATTTTTCACGCAATAGAAGTGGGATTTGCGAAAACATTATTGCTGAAAATGGAGCTGGATTGATGAAAATTAATTGTTATTTAAATCGAAATTGAATTGATAAAAAAACTGTTGTTGTTGAAATAGAAGCTGGATTGGTTAAATGAAATCTTGACTAAATGGAAACCTGATTAGGGGTCATTGCATAATTACGTAACGCTCGAGGGTGGGTGGGTGGGGTCATTGAAAATGTTACGAAGCGTTATGTGGGTGGGTGGGTGGGGAACTGAGCGTTAGGCCAAAAAAAATAATGGTGTGTTTCCGGTAACAGAGCTCCAAAAAATTGGGTAGGTAGGTCGAAAAATATTTTTATTTTGGTAAAATATTTTTATACAGTGACTATCCGAAAAATTATACCAACTACTCTTTTTTGCATAAAGGTACATGCTGCAACAAAGTACGTGTTCTAAGCAAGTATAAACTGCCTATTTCACGACTGTCTGTACCTAAAATTGCTCTAGAAAACAATTCTATTAATTTCATTTTGTTGACATTTTTTCTGGTAAGACGAAGTGTGCAGGGAAGGGGAAGATGAGTGCGAACAGAACATCACTGCTAGGGGTCGTTCCAGACTGGCCGAGCCAGTGACTAGTTACACCTAGATGTTGCTAGGTTTATTTTCCCTAGTCACCATTAGAGGTGGCTCAAGTGAGAATGATAAGGCTAGAGGTTTCTTAAGACTGGCAACCAGGAAGTAGTTAGGCGGGCGTGAAACTCTAAGGCAATGTCACTGTAAGTAAAATATTTACACAGAATTTTCCGAGTCGCGGCAATAAAAGTGAGTCGGTCGGGTTACCGGAAACACAAATTTTTTTAACCTAAGATCCAACTCTATACGGAAGGCAATGTCACCGTATTATGTCAATACAAATTTTTTTTTAATAAAAATTTTTTTTAAATAATTTTTTTTTACAAAATTATTTGGGTCGCGGCAATAAAAGAGGGTCGGTCGGGTTACCGGAAACACAACATTATTTTTTTTTGGCCTTACGTAACGCCATGAAAAAAATTTATTCATGAATATTAAATTACCATAAAATGACACTTTACACACGATGTGACGTTGATTTAAAATTTAACGGAAGTAGGCCTAGGTCTATTTATCTGAAAAAGATCCAGAGGTAGGACCTATAGACGCCAGTTAGCCTCTACATGCCAGGTCAGTTCTGTTCTCCCACTGTGCAAACCGGAAACCTCTCTTCGAATTGTTTGAATCTGTGATAGCTTTACTAACGGAACAACGTGGTAGGCCTTATTCTTCTTGAATTCCTGACATCGAAGAGCCGCTTTGAAGCATGTTTTACTTAATGGACACGATCTCAAACATTTAAAATTAATGCTCAACAAAACTCGGCAATATTTCTATTAATATTATGAAGTGCCCAGACTAAGCAAATAATTAGTTCATCTTAATTTTGATTAATAATTGTTAATGAGCCATTTAGTCCGTGAAACTTTTCAGCAGTGTACAATTTTATTCTTGCGGTATAATTTAAGAAAATTGTATTCACGCATAACTGTCGTTTATATAAATGAAAATTGTGTATATTTTAAGCCTATAGTCTACTGTCAAATTAGCCTATAATTCACATAGTGGCTATATTAAATTCACTATGAAAATATGAATTATAATTACGCGCTCACATAGCCTAAGTCAATAATAGATCTAAATCTCAACTGATTTTTGGTAACAATCGTTACGTAACGCTGGGGAGGGTGGGTGGGTGGGTCAAGGGCAACGTTACGAAGCGTTACAGGGTGGGTGGGTGGGTCAAAAACGGTCATTTTCGGCGTTACGTAATTATGCAATGACCCCTTAATGATAATGACTTATGCCAAAGTAGAAGCCGGAATGTTGAAAAATAATGATGCTGCGACTGCCCAAAAATTTTGCATAATTTATTGCGACGTTCTTGTACTATCGAGGGGCGAAAATTAATTCCGTTAAAACGATAGATTACCCTCTTTCCAGGCGCTACGTAAATGTGGAAAAAATACAGAAGAGCAATGAATACCGAGTTTCGAGCGAAGTAAAAACATTACACGCAACATTGTATTTCAGACCATTTAAAATCAAACCTGCTAAACGTTCCGAAAATTCGAAGACAACATCGTTTTCGTCTGCTCGATTGATGTCCTCGATGATTTCGGCAAATGAAGGCGGCTGAGGCCGAGAAATTAAGAGCGAACCCTTCTTAGATTTGAACATTTTGTATTTTCTTGTATTGCCACATCGTCCTCTTGCTTTCCGTGTAGTCTGGTACCAGTCGAACTCTTAGGGCGCACTCCATTGCTGCTTCGAAGCATGGTCCGGGGCTCAAACGTGATACTCAGAAGTGGAACACGGACGAGCTCAAACGTATTGGTCAAAATCGCAATGACTCGATCGTCCTTCAGGGCAGAAACTTAGAATGGAATACCTCGTGAGGATTTACAGGTGGAGGACGTCGAGAGACTGCACAAGATGACGAATTACCTTTCCGACTCCAGCCGTTCAAGGCTGAATTTATTACTAATTTTGTTATTTTTGTCTATCGTAGATAGGCCTAACCCAGTGGTTCCCAAAGTGGTGGTCCGCGGACCGGTGCCGGTCCGCGGAGGTATGATCGCCGGTCCGCGAAGAAGAGTTAAAAAATAACAAAAGAAACCGTAATTATTAGTTTATTTGTTTGAAATTGTGAAATTATTCGAAATTACGTATCGCTTATGCCATTATTATTATAATTAAAATGTCATTTATTTATGACACACCTAAACAAAAAAGGAATCTTGCAGAAATAGCGTTTAACAGCAGTCTACTCAAAATAAATCTTAAATAAATAAGGCTTCAAGGACATGTAAATGTGGGATAATTGTAAATAGACTTGTATTCATAGGCTTTAGAGGCGGGGGTCTAGAGGGGGCAAATGCCCCCCCCCCATTTTCGGGCAAATGTGTTTTTCGGGCAAAAGAGGCATGGTCGGGCCAAAGAAATCGGAATTTTTTTCGGGCAAAACGGGTACGGAAGGATTTTTTCGGGCGCGCAGGGCTAAAAAAGTCGTCAGATTTTTCGGACGGGAAAATTCTACGGATTTCGGGCGGATGACTAAAAAAGGTCGTCAGATTTTTCGGGCCAAAAATTTTTTTTGCCCCCCCACTGCCGAAATGTCCCGTACGCCTATGCTTGTATTCTAGTCTTTTTATAATTAAGGTCGCTTTTGTTTGCCTTCGCTATTTAGACCTAAGTTAGCGGTCCGGGATCGAGCTTCACCAAAAATTATTGCCGGTCCGCGGCCTGCTGAAGTTTGGGAACCACTGGCCTAACCCACAGATATAGTCTTAGCATAGGCGGAGACCTGGGCCGAGAATTGAGGGGGACGGAAAGACGCGAGATTTTCTGGAAAAATATTTTTTCGCCGCCAAAAAAGTTGATGACCTTTTTTTATTTTATTTATTTTTAGTCGTCCGGACAAAATCTGGACGAATCTGGACGGAATATTTCTATTTTCGCCACCGAAAAAGTCTTGGCACTCAAACATTGGGGGGGGGACAAATGCATGGGCCGTCCCCCCCAACACTTTCTTTGGGGGAGACCGTCCCCCCTGTACCCCTCTAGGTCTCCGCCCATGAGTCTTAGACTTCTGGATAACCTGCAGCTGTACGTGTCACGGACTTATGGTCAAGCAAGTCAAACGCGCCAAACGATCGGTTGTTTCTGATAAAACGAAATTCTAGATCTTCCTTAATATCAGTAGGCCGTCTAACGATTGACTACTTTATGAAACTTTGAAAACCGACGGTTTTACCTACTACACTCGGTTTTACTACGCTCGTTATAGGTCCCTACTTTTTGTTCAACATCGATATATCTTCTCCCAGCTAGGGGCGGATACAGAAATTTTCGAAAGGCTGCCAAAATTTTTGGTCTTGGGTCTTATAGGCCCAAAAAATTTCTGCTGTGGTCTCTGGCCGTAAAATCTTGGGTCTGAACAACAAAATCGTCACCGTAAAATCTAATGACCTTTTTGGTCATTTAATTGGTTAAAAATGTCAGAAAAATGCGATTTTCTCCGCCAAAACAATTTCTAAATGGGGGGGACCATGGCCGCATTTGCACCACCACCTCTGGATCCGCCCATGCAGCCCAAGGATCGACTCTGTAAGCATATAATTTATGCCCTATTACAGCCCAAACAATATTATAGGCTGTAGCCTATATATATATATATATATATATTCTTTATTTCGAGGAATAGTCGAACGTCTGGCTTTATATACAGTTTCAAGTTCAGGATGTCTTGTCTTGTCTTTAACCATCCTCGATTCGAGGGTTGGTCGCTTCATGGACATGCTTTCGCCACTTTTTCCTGTCCTCCGGCCGTCTCCTTCAATATCCTCTCGAATGGTAGTTCCATCCACGCGATGATGTTAGCTATCCATCCCATCCTCGGTCTTCCCCTTGCCCTTGCTCCCGAAATTGTACCCTGTATTATTTCCTTTTCCAAGCATCCCCCCTGTTTCCTCATCAAATGACCGAAGTAAATGAGCTTCTTTCTTTTTATCGTGCTCAATAAGGTCCTTTCTGTTCCCGTTTTCTCCAATACCCACTCGTTTGTTCAGGATAGTTGGACATAATGGCAATAATTAAACTATATAGGCATATATACTGTTTATTTCGCGCAATATTTGTTTTGATTTTTAACTTGTTGTACGAGGACTAAGAAACTTGAGTTCAGTTCTTTGTAGGGTAGTCAGAGAAACTGATAATAGAATCGACCAGTTTCGGTTTATTCTTTGCATTTGGGATTAAAGAAAGACTTGAGGTTTCGTGTCGTTCGTCCAAAGTTATAACCGAACCGATATTTATGACCTGCAAAAGCAAAAATCATTGCTCAGTGTTATTATATCGAAAGACTTTATTTTTATTGAAATAATCTGCCGCTAAAGAGCAAAGACAATTAATTTTAGATATACTCCAATTTGATAGGTAAGTATATAGGTTGCTTTGTTGAATCATAGATATAATAATCATAATAATTATGATTGAGTTTTGCTAATTAAGCTCACGTGCATTCAGATTAGGCCTACCCCGCGGTAGTTAAATTTGGTTATAATACTCAGTGCAGGCCTCTGCAAGCCCATGGTGAGGTCTGGACAACCTTAACTAAAACGAAGACCTGCGACAGACTGATCGATTCATTAAGGACAGACAGAAAGACAGACATCATACAGACAGACAGACACGAACGGACACAGACCAACATACACGAACAGACAGAGACAGACAGACAGGCACACAGACAGACACTGACCCGGTAAATGTCCAGTGTATGAGTTCATGAAGCCCTGGTCGATGAGGTAGATTGGTTTGTTGGGGTGTTCGAACTCGTTGAGGCATTCCATCGTGGCTGGTCCAGGTGGTAGATCGATGTCCCTCCTGCCGTCCCTGACGCATCCGTTGAACCGTCGAAGGCCTTCCTTCGTTGACTCAGCAAAACGAACCCCGTTCACCCCTCGGCGAAATGGAACGAACCCAGTGTACCCTAAAGCCACATAGACATATTATAAGTCACGACCATAATTACTTAGGTTCCCTAGCTGCTACCAAGAAATCTTTCACTCAACGATCTAATTACCTTACAATAGGCAGATTAATCTATCTGTCTATCCGTCCGTCTGTCTGTCTGCATATCTGTCTGTTTGTCTGTCCATCCGTTTGTCCGTCCATCCATTAACTTATCCGTCCACCCATCCATCCACGGTCCATCCATTCATGGTCCATCCATTCATCCCTTCTTTCTAACATGGAATTAGTGAGTGGAAATTTAAAGAGCGGCAAAGCACAGAGAACAGATCGTAAGGCACAATCAATGACAATCAATAATAACAATCAGAGGATGCTTCACCTGGAACTAGCATAGTGCTGGTGCTGACTTCCCGTTGATTTCCCTCCTCATCAACTCGATTAGGGTAAGAAACGTGTGGCGGACGTTGGGGTCGCTCAGGACAAATCCCCTCGTCCTCTTTGTCCTCCCCCGCCAGTCCGTCCTTCTTCGTCCTTCCTCGACCCTGTTTGCAGACGTATATAAAGAAAGTCGTCGAACTTCATATATCGCAGTTTTAAAATATTTAACCATAATTGTGATTGGATCAGACACGTGGAAGCCACAACATCGAGAGGAATGTTTATTTACTGCAGGGTCCCGTCCCAGACTAACCGCGAGAGCTTTAAATTGTTATCCAAGGTCGCCGCCATCTCCGCTCTGCACAGAAAGGCCGGGTGCTCCAACTTGGTTCTATTTGGACGAAGTGCACCAGCCTATATACTGGCAGAATCGAGCCTTTTCTGTGGTGGGGTCAGTGATCTGGAATGGGCTCGATCCCCATGGCCCAGTTGCTGCGCCTGTTTCCTGGGACTCTTCCTGAAGAATTTAAAACGGTAAACTTAAAATTGTGCTTTTTACCGTGCTGCTGGAGTATCTGAGTAACCCGGCCCCTCTTAAAGAAGTGCTATAGGTATAAATTTCTGAATGAATAAATTGTAACGGGTTAAGTATATGCTATATCTATAGTTGGTATGAAAATTGTAGAAAAATAATTTCTGAATCAATTGTAAAAAGTCAGCGATGGTCAGAATGGGAATTATATAAATATAGCTGCAGGGGGTAAGACCACGATCTATGTGTAATTGACTCAGTTGAGGTGCACAAAGAAGTCTTAACTAATGGGCCCTAAAAATACCTAATTGGGGCTTGAAGCTTAACAGCCTCTCTCCGGAAATTCCCACCATGGGTATAATTATATGGAGCTATAAAAATGGTTACCTGTAGTAAGTAGAATTGGTCACATGGTAGGATACTATAAAATGGTTATCTGTAGTAAGTATACTATAGAATTGGTCACACGGTAGGATGCTATAAAAATGGTTACCTGTAGTAAGTAGAATTGGTCACATGGTAGGATGCTATAAAATGGTTACCTGTAGTAAGTAGAATTGGTCACATGGTAGGATGATCCTCCGGTCGTCGTTCTTGACGAGCGAGTTCATCTGGCAATGGACCAACTTCCGGAAGTGACGTCGTCTTCCGTTGTCCAGACGAGCGAACGGAGGTCGACATGGATACTGGTAGTCTCTGCCGAAGTAGTCCTGACTGTCCGGAATGAATCCTGCAGTGTCATCGTCAGGATAATTATTATAACAGTGTGAGAATTGTGGAAAAATAATTGGGGGGATGGATTATGATCCACTTGGAATTGGGGCGTGAAAAAGATTTTGCTATGGGGCTCTAAGAAAGGCTGGGGGTTGAAACCCCCGGCAATTCGATCTCACTTTGGATCAGGGGCGGATCCAGGGGGGCCAATCGGGCCATGGCCCCATTTAGAAATTACTTTATTTTTGACCAGATATATTCTGGCTCGGAAAGTTGACGTCCCCCCCAAGAGTAATTCCGTAGGCCTCCCCACAGCCACGGAAGTCCGACACGAGGTCCATGTTACTAAAAAAGGTCATCAGATTTTTCGGCGACCAAGACGAACATTTTTCCCTGTCCCAAGAGTGCCAAGACAGAACATTTTTGGGCCCGCTTCGAAACTTTTTGTATCCGCCCTTGCCTTGGATTATAGTAGCGAATGAATTTATTGTCGGAAAATCAACCAAGAAGAAAACAACATAGCCTAAACAGTAGTTCAGTATAGGCTACAAACTCAATAATTTTCAAATGATTGATGCACACGACTCAAAAGAACAATCCAAAATGGTCGTAGACTATGTAGGCCTAACCGCTCATACTGACTGCATAATTGACATTGATTTTTGTGGATATGGGTATGCAATGAGAACTTTTTTACGGGTCTAAAATATATATATATATATATAGGCCTATAATTAGCCTATGTATACCTGTATAACCGGGCATCATGTATCCTGGAAATCTGGGAGCTTCGAACGAGTCATCGGAGATTCTGCGCTGCCTGGACGGGGGACTGTAGTACTCAACGACCCCCTTCAGGGTCGTCTGAGTGGGCGAGTTCCGGGGCTGTGAGAGCAGACGCGTGCTGGCGTGTCCAAACGTCTGCCCGACCTCCTCTCCGTATCCGGAAACATGTCCCGTAAATCTATAGGTAGTGTAATATAACTTCTTTATTGCATCTTACGGTAAAAATATTCACCGATCGTATACTCTGTGTAAAAATGGTGCTATAGAAAAATCCAGTGTAGCCTCGAGCTATAGGTAAAATATTACGAATAGTGTATGGCAAAATATAGCCTATAATTAGCCCAGGCCCCAATTGTATCTCCACTTGCACTCACCCGACAGTTGAATAAACACTCGGTGGTGTTGACATCATGTTTAAAAAAAATTAAACTCAATTCTAACAAATGGAAGGCATATATTGCAATAGTAGACCTAGCGAATACTCTATCTTTAGAGCTCTCAAACCCAGCAACGCTGTTAACGATCAATTAATATAAAGTATGCCTAATATTCGTGACAGTTACGCTTTAAAATGTTATTTTTTAAAATCATGTTATGCTGTCTTGTGCGTAAATGGCACGACTCGTTAGATATCCTACAACTTTGGCATTTAATTGTAACTATAGTAACAACCTGTGACGCTTGTATCAACGCTTAATTTTTAAGAGCTTCGAGCAAAGAGCAAGAGCCTGGAAAACTTCTTCCTTTTCATGTGCTTTGGCCACGAAAATTATTATCAATATCTTGTGCTGAAACGAAATTCTGGGAAATAGTCTATTAGGCCGCACACATTTAAAAGTAAAAATTACGGTTTAAAAAAACAATGCGCTATAACATTACTATCTGGTTGCCATTTTGGGGAGTATCCTTCAAGTGTAAACTTTGAGTTTATTTATAGAATTTGGCTGAAATTTTGTTTAAACTTGTATTAATGATCATTTTATGAAAATGGACGCAGACGGATTACCAATAATTGGAGCTGGCATCGATTTTTCTAAGGTTATATATATATTTGTAATAAAATGCGACGCTGTCGCGATTGAAACAATCTGTAAAGCCGAGTTATATTCTGCGCTGTATAGCCTGGCTTCATAATTTGCACGTGACTTAATTTTCTATTTTTCCATTGCACCACAGTATAATTAAACTGTGATTGCACGAAATTCACTTTTAAAGAGACTTTTTGCGGGAGAAAGGCGTTTGACTACTGATTTAGGTAAACGTGTATTTTAGCGTCGTAAATTATTCGCCATTGCATGGGTTTCAGCATTAGTCGAGTGCAAGTCATATTGACGAAAAGAATTCTTTCTAAATAGAAGTCGGATTGATGAAAGTAATTTTTATTGAGATAGAAGAGGCGTTAATTAAAACAATCTTGCTGAAATTGAAACTGGATTGATGAATAATAATTTTTAATTAAATATAAGTTATATTGATGAAAAATGTTTGCTGACGAAACAGAAGCGGGATTGATCAAACAAATTCTTGCCTAAACAGAATCTGGATCGATGAGAAGTATTCTCACCAAACTAGAAGTTGGATTGATTAAAAATAACAATGCTGCAACGAGCGAATAATTTACGACGCTAAAATACACGTTTACCCTGATTTATATGAAGACAGACGCAAACAGCCAGACTGGACAACCCCACACTGCATGACTGTCTCGTGTGGTACTGACTTGTTCCTTTCATATTCAATCATTCGGAAATTTATATAGCGCTCTTCAAGAAAAAGTACTCAGAAGCGCTCCCGACTCCAGCGCGTTCAAAAAGAGCGTAGCGGATGACGTCCTTGGATACCCAATGTTGGGCAGCATAGCTCTCGGAGGTAAATTGGGGCGAGGCCCTGACAACATCGCCATTCCAGAGCAGCTACTCTGAACTCAATACGCTGGCAAATAGGGAGCCAGTGAAGCACCTCCAGCATATAGTTTGATACGTGACCATATTTAGGGATTTGCCCAATGAGGCGCGCAGCAGAACGCAACGCCTGGTCTAGACAAATTGTGCGGAATCAGTATTCTGCATTCATAATTTCGTGTGAATTTTTCTTTCCTAGGTGGAACCAATACCACACAAGAGAAGCCTTGCATGCATTAATCACTTCATCATGCACACCGTTAGCTTTCTGAACCGGTTTTCCTGTGTATGCGAAGAGAAACTAGAAGATCTGGCAAGTCGAATTAAACGTTTGGAGACTACAATGAATATCCTGGAGGCGAAGGTAAAAATCTGCTTTCGAAAGAGACACTTCATATCTGTAGTTTTTAATTTTTGGAATCTTTATACTTGCACCTAACATTGGTAGCCTTTCCAAATGCCCTGCTTAAGATCCTCTTGAATCATCCCGATCACTTTGAAAAGCTGATTCACATCATGTAGGATCATGCAGATCTATGTGATGCCTGCCCATTCCCAATTCAGGCACAGGGAAGACATAGATAGCTAAGCCACAGAGTGTGAACTTTGCCATGGGGAAAGGAACTCTAGGAACTTTAGTAAAGTTAATTTGGAGGGACAGTTCTAGAGAGAGGGGCTGGAGAGAAAGATATGACAAAGACTGAGTGAAGAGTCTAAAGTAGACTAATTTATGTGCGGTCATCCTCTGTGGTTGATCCCTGCCCTGTTTGCGATCTCTACTTGCAAGTACACTTGATTATGAAATGATTGTGAAGTTGTATGTTGCACTTGGTTGAGATGCCGACCGTCTGTGATCTATGTTGGTGCTATGTAGGTGAAATGGTAATTCAGGTTATAGTGGAATGCCTGGCCTCGTGTGTTAAGTACCATTTTGAAGCCAGCTATGGGATCACTGTATTTGTAGCTGCCCTAATTGCTTAGCTTGTTGGTGTTTTATTTAGCAACACTGAGCTGTACAGATGAATACACCTAAAAGAAAACATCATGCAGAAACCGATCCATAGAAAGCTAGGATTGTTTGGACACATCTGTGTAGAATGAGCAGCGAGAGAAAGATCAAGGCACTAATGTTTAGACGAATGATGGTACAACAAATAGGAGAGGAAGACGTAACAGAGAGTGGCTAGACGACATCACCAGATGGGGCAGAGCATCGCTCCAAGAGCTGAGCCACACCGCAATTGGACAGAGGACGATGGAAGAGCGTAGTGAAGATGACATCAGACACCTAAGGGCATTGAGCCCATGGTTGCTGCTGCTGCTGATGATGATGGTGATTTTATTTGCAGAACTTTCAATCAATAAATCAATCACTTGTTGATTTCTAGCTTTCGTCTATACCTGGACTTGAAGGTGTTACTGTAGCGTCCACAGCTCAGCAGTCACAGCCATCTTCAACACCAGCTCAACCGACGAGCGTGGTACCAGCGCCAGACGAAGCGAATACGCCATCTGGTGCTAATGCCAACGCCAGTAACGTTAACGGGCATCCTTCGCCTGATGCCATTTCCGTACGTTACTGTGATCTTACGTTACTTGTACATATACAATTATACATGTACGTTACGTATGGTTAGTTGAGATGTAGAGTAGCAGGTTAATTCACCTGTAATGTAATGCTATCCTATGAAATTAACTCGAATTTATTTATCTCCTCTCGTTATATGATGGAACTTGTAACTGGAAAATGTTGTCCCATCCTACGGAATTTATATATCTCCTCCTGTTATGTGATGGAACTGAACCCATCTTTGCTGCTGCTTTACGTAGCGTTGAGTAAGGTTGATGAGGTCTTTGAAGTGTGGCTGAAAACAAAATCAACCGCCTTTGTTCTGATGTTGATCGTTTTTCCTCTGGATGACATTTTTCTTTTGTCCAATCATATCTGCTTGACAGTTTAACAGTTCTTGAAAGTGTTGTATTCAATTTTCAGAAGTATTGTACTTATGTTATTGATCCCTGAAAGTGCTAAAATATTTAAATATCATAGAATGCGAGACTGAAGGATATTGCCCGATTATCAGTAAAAGAACTTTAGCCATATAACAAAATCGTGTACTAGAAGTTATTAGGCGGCCAATACAGCCCATCATTAAACGACTAAGGATTAGCATTTGAGACTTGACAAAGCTGGCTGTTTTCCGGCTTTTATGCTTCAGGAAGTTTTGGAAAGATTTTGCCATTGTAAGTTGAACTACCGGTAACTGTTATATTTACGGTATACTTTTACAGGCGCTGTATAATTTTTTCTTTCAGAATGGGGAGACGCCTACCGCCCCGGTTACAAATTCAGCTGCCAACGATCCGAGATACGCAAAGTTTTTCACTCTCATCAAGCATGTGGGTTAACAAATTCGATGCTAGAATTAATTACCTGGTCTAGTCAATGACTTCTAAAGTGAAATGTTCACTGTGCATTTTTCAGTGGCCAACGTAGGGAAGCCATAGTAAGAAATCTCAGCAAATAAGTCATCCGATGTTGCAACAACAATTTCTGTTCTGTTGCGAGTGTTTGGGTGATGGTAACACTAGGGAAGAGCTAGACAGACGCGGAATCGCTTCCCGCTGCTCTCCCAAAGGCCCACTCAACCTTCCATTTAGCAGATGGCGTTGGTAAAATTAGTTGTAGAACGTGACGTGCGCCTTGCATGGATACCAAGCAGTAAAATTAATAACTTGTTATCATCTGTTCATTCTATGAATTGTGATCATACTGCGATTTGTCAGGTTGAAATTAAACAAAGATTTTATAATTATATATATTTAATTTATTGAAAAGTAAAAAGTACTGTTGCTGATAACCTGTTTTTCTCTATTTTCATTTGTACACTTTTCAATTCTGTTCCAAACTTTCTGGTTTGACATATTTGCATTTAAGAGGACACGATCTACAAACTTTTCCACTGTAGTTGATCTTTTCTATAACTACATTAATTTTTTATTCATTGTTGTGCAGTTCTCGATGTATGTTTAAATAAGTTTTAATACGAAATCTTTGAAAGTTAAGTTTTGCGTATTCAAGTTGTACTTCAAGTTAGCTTTTGTATTGACTGCAGCTGTAAATTTTATGCGCACCAGGGCTTTTCTAACGTGCAGTTGTACACAAAATGTGCAGTTCTAAATGGATTTGTGCAGTTGTAGAAGCACTTTTGTCACAAGTTTTGTGCAGTTAAAACTAGTAAAAAAAAGGTCATTGTCATCCGATTGGAAGTAATTTACGATGGAGGATGGGAAAGAAAAGAAGGACTTGGGCAGTTCTAAAAATTCCTTTAAAACAGCCCTGATGCGCACTGTTTACTTGGATAATTGAATTTTTGTTTTGACAGGGTGTACCAAAGGAAGCTGTTGCGCCAAAGATGCTGATGGAAGGACTTGATCCATCTGTTCTGGAGTAAGTGCTTGGCCATGGAATGTTCTCAAATAGGAACTTTTACGACGTGCAGTGATGAGTCATGTGTGTACATTATATTGTGTGTGTGTGTGTGTATGTTTGTGTGTGAAAATTGTGCATAAAAATATATATGTATACATGTGTGTGTTTATGTATGTATGTATGTTTGTGTGTGTGTGTGTGTGTGTGTGTACATTTATGTAGCTCCTTTTTCGGACCCTAAACATAACTGTCCCCACCATTTAACACTACTTTCTTTCGATGTGTGTTGACAGCAATCCATCCGCTCCTGTTCCAGTCCCTCAGCCAGCCCCCCGGCCGCAAGCCGCAGCAAAGACCGAGAACAAGAAGGACGACTCGGACTTAAGCGACTTCGACAATCAGAGCGACAGTCTATCCGACAGTCAGAGCAGCGACGAAGACCTCGACGACTGAGTCCGACAATGAAGTCGCGGAATCCATTGTTGCGAGACAATCTGCACTCTGTACATAATTTTTAAAGTCTGATCCAAATCGAAGAAAAGTCAAGTTTCGTGCAAGGAGGAGATTTGAGTCGAAAGCGTCAGTTTTTCATCCAGGATCGATGTAAATAACACCCAGGATTACTTGTTAACCCTTTGCCGACCATGCTGTAGTAAATGATATTTTTATATTCGATGCCATCGTTGGTATAGGGTTGACCTCTTGTTAATCTCGAAGAATGATCCATCCTCAGTCGATATATTTGTGGTGACTCCATGGCTGTTCCGAGCAGCTTTTTACAAAGTGCTAGTTAAATGGCCATCATGTGTTGAAAGCTGTGTGGCTATGAGGTTTGCCCAAACTGCACTTATATTAAAGTATCTTGATGCATACTTTGTGAAAAAAATGACCTGTTCACTCGTTTATTTGACTTCCAGTTTCAATGTTTCATAAAGCCATCTTTTGAAAACTGTATATTTGTATAGTCTGTTGTGTAAGACTCAAGACTCAGTCTTTGTCTCACCCCTTTAGGAACTCTTAACACTACTCACCTGATCTTCCACCTTCCAGGTCTCGACCTAAAAGCCACCCACCTTAACAGCTACTCTACCACCTAAGAGGATAATAATAATTATAATAATAATTGTTGTGGAGTGTGGTGGTGTTCAGTGCCTTCGAGCCATGTTCGAATCCTCCCTCAGGCCGCCATGTAGGCCGTAGGGTTCTTGAGCAAGTCCTTCACCTGCAATTGCTCGTGCGCTTTGGCGTGAAACTCCGATGCAGTGTCTGCGCTGTAGTCGGGAGCGCCTCTGAATAGAGAGCTTGAAGGGGTGCTATAGAAATTGAGAAATTAAAAAATTATAATTTCGACAATTTATATGGCGCCGTAACACTGTTACAAGAGCCTTTGTTGACCTCAACTGTCTTTGTTCGTTCATACATTTCGAGAATTTTTATGGCACATCTTCAAGAGATTTACTCAGAGGTGCTCCTAGCCCAGTCTTCTCTTGACCCTGGAAGTCTTCGATTCTTCCTTCCAACCCTTATGACTAGAAATGGACTATAGGCCTATATCTTTAGATACGGTCAGAGCTACCGCAGATGTGCTGGAACTCTGTAGAGATCTCAGCAAGTGACTACAAGCGATTGCAATGTTTGTGGACGGTCTGATTAGTTGAGTACAGGAATAATATTAAGTTATAAAGCTAGACGTCGTGGGTCAATCAACTAATAAGACTGCAGGGACTTAATCCTAGGAATGGAAAGAAGATATTATATGTGACATATAGTTGTCTGATTGGGAAGCGCTTACTTTTTGGCATTGTAACGGTTGCCGTGGATGGAATAGCTAGCCTACCTGCACGGAATGCTGCTATCGATGTCCAAACACTGCAACCGTTTCAATATCAAAAAAAATAAATAAACGTTCAAGTCCACCACTGACTTTGTCCTTTACTTCATT
Organism: Lumbricus terrestris; assembly: GCA_949752735.1. NCBI lineage: Eukaryota > Metazoa > Annelida > Clitellata > Crassiclitellata > Lumbricidae > Lumbricus > Lumbricus terrestris. The sequence continues at coordinate 7,241,347 of OX457041.1, read as the reverse complement.
CTACACAAAGCGCAAAAATTTAGTGAGCTCTGGCGGGTCGCATGTGCATGGCCGCGGGCCCAAGGCCGTAGCCAGGATTTTATTTCGAAGGGTGTTTTCAAAAAAAATTCTGACGACCAAAAAGGTAGTCAACCTTTTTTAGTCATCGGATGCTTTTTTAGGATGTTACGCCCGAAAAACCTTCATCGCGGTATAAAAACGATCCAATTTCATGATTTTTTCTTCATAAATCGCGATTTACTCTTGTTTTTTGCGTAAATGCATTATTTAACTTTTACGGGTTTTTTCATTTGGGGGTGGGGTGTTCAAACATCCCCCCCTAGCTACGGCCTTGCGCGGGCCGCACGTTGGACAGCACTGCATTAAGACATGGCTATCTGAGATGAATGTATCCCGAAGGGTCTCTTGTGAAGCACTTTGTGGTCTAGACTCTGTCAGAGCCATAGCAATTAGCCAACTGAGCTATAATGAATGCACTGGCTGCACGCTGTAGGTGGAAGGATAAGTGGCCGAGGGAGTGGGCTGGCCAAAAGCCACCATTGTCTGCCGATGCTAAGAAAATACTGAAGACGATAATATTTCATAGACATGGCTGGAAAAAGAAGCTGATTAATATTCTGAACAAGGAAAGGTAGGAAGGGGGGTAAGACAGGGATGCCCACTTTCACCGCTACTGTTCAACATATATATAGAGGAGATAATCAAGGAGGCATTGGAAGAACTGGAGGAAGGGATAAAAGTGGGAGGAATGTGGAGCAGGGCATTAAGATTCGCAGACGATCAAGCAATGATGGCAGAAAGCCAGGAAGGGTTACAAACAATGATGGACCGGCTGAATACAACATCAAAAGAATACGGAATGAAAATCAACATAAAGAAAACAAAGGTTATGAGAATAAGCAAAGGAGAGCAGAAGACAGTTAAAATATTCATAGATGGAGAAGAATTAGAACAAGTCAAGGAATTTGCGTATCTCGGCAGTACGATTACGGAAGATGCTAGATGCCACAGAGAAATACAACGAAGGATTGTACTAGGAAAAGATGCATTTGAAAAGAGGAAAGAGCTACTGAGAAGAGGAATCAATAAGGAGCTGAAAAAGAAAATGATAAAAACCTTAGTATGGAGTGTGATGTTATATGGATCAGAGACATGGACTATGCGAATGGAAGACATCAAGAGAATTGAAGCATTTGAAATGTGGTTATGGAGAAGGATAGAAAGAATCAGCTGGAGGGATTATATCAGCAATGAGGAGGTATTGAGAAGAGTCGGAGAAAAGAGAGCGATGATACACACAATTAGAGAAAGACAAAGAAGATGGATCGGGCACACACTCAGAGGAGACTCGATGCTGCGAACAATCATAGAGGGGAAAATGGATGGAAAAAGAACGAGAGGCAGACCAAGACAAAAACTGTTAGACTGGATGATGAAAGATGGCTACCAGAAGCTGAAAATGAAAGCGCAGAACAGAGAAGATTGGAGACGTCAAACATTCGAACCTGCCTAAGGGCAGAGCACGAAAAGAAGAATAAAGTGCCCTCTTTACTCGCAAGATGGCGAGAATAGCCGTGATCATTATTTTGCGGAAGAAGAAAATAAACTTTGAAAGAAAAGCAGTATTACATGAGATTATAGAGTTAAATTGAATTTACTTACGGTGTTAAATTCTTTTTCATCGTGAATGTAATTTCTTATATATTTATTTTAAAAGAATTTTAGCCGATTTTTTAGATCTAATTGACAAATTACCACACCATTTTAAAACTGGAAGTGTGTCCACTTATACTCTGAAAATACCGTGTTTGTATCTGTGATTGGTTGCACTAAGATGTAACGAGATTTTGAAGCCTACTTTTAGGGCAATTTAAAAGAAGGTTAAACCAAGGATATTAGAGTCTTTCCAGTTTACGCAAAAGTCTTTACAGTATTTAGTTTAAAGACTCTAATATCTTTGGTTACACATTCTATTTGATTATCTCAGCCTGGGATGTCTTGGGAACTATTATGATTGGACAAAGCGCCAGAATATCGCTTTCTATCGTCAAAGTTTTTGATGTCTTGGGATTATTAGACCTTCATTGTTATTATTATTATTATTATTATTATTATTATTATTATTATTATTATTATATTTTCAACCTTTATTGAAACACCACTCAAGCTTAAAACAAAAATCAAAATACAGAAGTGTTCAAGCGTAGAGTGCATTGTTCTCGTCCTCGGGGTGTGGTGCAAATGTTCCTCTAAAAGCGACGGCGTTGAATCGCTGTGTACAAATTGAGATCCTCTGGAAGAGGTAGGTAATCTCCCTCGGATCGCCGGAAACAGTGGCACAACGGCGGCCTAACTCTAACAAAAACTCTCGACCAGCGCGATTGATGGGGCCCAACGATTCAACAGCAATGGGCACAAACTCGTGGGAGACAGGAATTTATTATTATTATTATTATTATTATTATTATTATTACTATTATTATTACTATTATTATTACTATTACTATTATTTTTTTTGCCCCGAGGTATACAGGATCCCTCAGGGACTTCGCTACCGCCTAGGCCCGCCTAATATAAAATCACAGTCTGGAACGGCCCTATTCCCTATTATTATTATTATTATTATTATTATTATTATTATCCGGAGATAGTATTGGTGTTACTCTGGAACGGCCTCATCTTCGTCAAGAGTAGCCTATGCGGGGTAAAAGTTCCCCTGAAGGCAACCGCATTGAAGCGCTGAATGGTAGAAGAGAGGCGCTGGAAGAGGTAGCAAGTCTCCTTAGGGTCTCCGGTGATTAGAGTTAATCGTTTCCCTAGCTCTCTGATAAAATCCATGCCACTGGTATTAATGGGACCAAGGGTACAGTAATATTATTATTATTATTATTATTTTTTTTTTTTAATTTTTTTGCCCCGAGGTATACAGGATCCCTCAGGGACTTCACTAACGCCTAATATAAAATCAAAAGTCTGGAAAGGCCCTACTCAATTACTTAGTTAATTACCTACTTATTATTATTATTATTATCATCATCATCATCATCATCATCATCATCATCATCATCACATACCCCTCCAAACTCATCCTCAAGTCAAATCACTGGTCGAAAGTCCCAGAGTTGTATCCTTAATCTACAACTCCTTACAATACACACATAGTCCAGATTTAATCGCGAGCTCTACACCATAATAATTATGATCCAGCCAACCCGCTCTATCCGATCGTCCGCTTCTCTAAGTCATTCCGGTCACAAGTCATCTCAAGTTCTCCAACTGAGCCATGATAAAAATTAATTGTGTGGTAATTTGTCAACACTGCACCTGAAATCCGCTTAATTTCAACTCCTCCACGATTATTACTAATCACACACAGGCCTTAAAGTGTGGCTGGACGGCGTCCATGCACTTATTTTAAAATCTGAACGCCGTCCTGCCAGTTATTGGCCAGCACAGCCTGGAAAGATAAGGGGCGTCCAGGCACTTCTTTTGGAAAGACAAGGGGCGTCCATGCAGGCACTTATTTTCCCACACTTTAAGCCCTGCCTGTCTGTGCCTGTAGATAATCTTTTCGTGACTCGGGTTCAGGGCTTTTTTTAACGTGCAGTTCTACACAACATGTGCAGTTCTGAATGGATTCGTGCAGTTGTAGAAGCACTTCCGTCACGTTCCGTGCAGTTAAAACTAGAAAAAAATAGGCCATTTTCCTCAGATTGAGAATATTTTACCATGGAGGATGAGAAAGGAGAGAAGAGGATGTGCAGTTCTAAAAATTCCTTAAAAACAGTCCTGCTCGGATTTGTTTGCTACTTGCCCTGGCAGTTTCTCTTGGTCTGGCATTGAGACATAAACTCAAACAAATTGACAACAATCGACTTCCTCGTGGTTTTCATGAGATATTTTCTTTGAGTATCATTCATCTGCTTGCTGCATGTTATTGGTTTCTACAATACACGTCTTAGAGTTTTTTCTTAGTCACTAGAACACTATTCAGTTGTTGAGAGCTTCTATAATCAATCGATGTGAAATAGATTTCAATGCTAGTTACTAGGATAGTCGGAGATATGCAAAAAATAATTCTGCGATGTTTTACCTAGCATTCCCTAGCCTACTATGTTATACCGACCTAATGAGCAATCTGAAGGCGCTATTTAAATGCATAGAAGTTATAGAACGTGTGTTGATAAATTACAGAGGCCAGAGATTTGTCCGGCATTTTTGGCACCGTCCGTCCTGGTGGTCAGAGACTTGTCCGGCATTTTTGGCACCGTCCGTCCTGGTGGTCAGAGACTTGTCCGGCATTTTTGGCACCGTCCGTCCTGGTGGTCAGAGACTTGTCCGGCAGTTTTGGCACCGTCCGTCCTCAGTGGCGGCGCCAGGATTTCAGGTTTGGGGGGGCTGAAGCCCCAAGCCCTTCCTCCCTCCCAGAGACGCAACTAGAACATTTTCTTCCCAGGGCGGTGATATTGCAATCACCGTAGGCGCGAAGCTGTGAGTGCCGAATGCATGAACGAAGCACATACCGACCAAGGGTTTTACAAGAAATTGTGCACTGGCACAAACGCGCTCCACATAAATATTCCATTGCAAGATGTAGTTGGAGATTGAGTGGGTTAATTGCTGAGGTTTGTGATTTTTGGTGTATCCGGCCGCAATCCTAGATTAAGTTCCGAATTAACATAAACAAAGGTGTCCTACTAAGATAGCAGAGGAGAATGGGAGGTCCTCAAACGCGTTAGCGTAAAGTCTATGCCGTGACCGCGCTGTACCATACTTCGAGTTGGAGACCGAGCTGAGCAAAGGCTATGCAGTATATACAGTGCGTGTGCACACAGCAGCCCGAGTAGCTATGTGGTGCAGACAGTGAGGTAATGTAAGTCCCTATTGTCTTTGACATACCGATATGCAAGCACTCAAAAACCACGTTGACTAGAGTTCCAAGTTATCACAATAAGAGGTGTCCAACAACGAATTAATATACACAAACTTTACAATAAAATGGTGTGCAATTCAGTATTATCGCATAAAAAGTCGACCATGGACACGGACTCGAATTCCAAGTTATGACAATAAAGGTGTCCAACACAGTATAATTACTCAGAAATGGTCTAAGACAACAGAGGCCGTTGTCCTAAACATTCAATTAAAATAATCACAAATAAAAAAATCACAATAAAGGTGTCCAACAGCGTATTAATATTCAGAAATTCCACAATACAATGGTGTGCTATTCAGTATTATTGTATACAAAGTCAACCATGGACACAGACTCGAGATCCAAGTTGTCACAATAAAAGGTGTCCAACACAAAATTAATATTCAGAACTTTTACAATAAAATGGTGTGCAATTCAGTATTATCGTATAAAAAGTCAACCATAAACACATACTCGAGATCCAAGTTGTCACAATAAAAGGTGTCCAACACAAAATTAATATTCAGAACTTTTACAATAAAATGGTGTGCAATTCAGTATTATCGTATAAAAAGTCGACCATGGACACAAATTCGAGTTCCAAGTTATCACAATAAATTAAGGTGTCCAACACAGAATTAATATTCAGAAATTTCACAATAAAATGGTGTGCAATTCAGTATTATCGTATAAAAAGTCAACCATAAACACATACTCGAGATCCAAGTTGTCACAATAAAAGGTGTCCAACACAAAATTAATATTCAGAACTTTTACAATAAAATGGTTTGCAATTCAGTATTATCGTATAAAAAGTCGACCATGGACACAAATTCGAGTTCCAAGTTATCACAATAAATAAGGGTGTCCAACACAGAATTAATATTCAGAAATTTCACAGTAAAATGGTGTGCAATTCAGTATTATCGTATAAAAAGTCAACCATAAACACAGACTCGAGATCCAAGTTGTCACAATAAAAGGTGTCCAACACAGAATTAATATTCTGAAATTTTACAATAAAATGGTGTGCAATTCAGTATTATCGTATAAAAAGTCTACCATAGACACGGACTCGAGTTCCAAGTTATCACAATAAAGGTGTCCAACACAGTATTATTATTACCCTGGACATTCAATTAAAGTAATCACAAATAAAAAAATCACAATAAAGGTGTCGAACAGCGCATTAATATTCAGAAATTCCACAATACAATGGTGTGCAATTCAGTACTATAGTATAAAAAGTCAACCATGGACACAGACTCGAGTTCCAAGTTATCACAATAAAGGTGTCCAACACAGTATTGTTATTCAGAAATTGTCTATGACAACAGATGCCGTTACCCTGGACATTCAATTAAATAATCACAAATAACAATAAATCACAATAAAGGTGTCCAACAGAATTCACAGGACACTATTATAATTAGTATCTGCCTGTATATTACTAATGACAGAAAACAGTTTAAGTTTCCTTAATATGAAAATATGCATGCTTAGATATATGCACACAATTATTTTATGTATATATAACAAATGTTTTACATGTATATGCTAATAGCACTGGGACTTCTTAGTTGACCATTATATCAAACGTAGGCCGACATTCCCAGACAGTGGTGGTATACACAGCAAGAATATAATAATTATTATACCGAAAATAACAAGAGCGCACACATTTGAGGTGTGTAAGAGAAACATGACGCAAATCTGACAACTACATTGTTGTGTCAAAGGAATTTCTGGATAAAACGCAATCTTCTGGATAACCGGCAGTATGTAATATTATTTTCATGCATGATGTGCAGTACAGATGCAACATTACTATGGGAGACTTAAAAAAATTTACATACTGCAGAGCTGTAAGTGTACTCTAAATAGTTCAGCTCACTTTTGGTAGGGCTGGCAGCTTCCATATATATATATATTTATATATATATATATAATATTGTATATATAGTTGATTTCGATGCCATTGACCATTGTCTAGCTTTCTTATTACGAAATAAACCGTAATGGATATATCCTGCTTTTTGCTTTGGGGGCCGATCCGCATTTAGAGGCTATAACCCCTAGCCCTCTGACGACGCCACTGGCGCAAGCATCTACGCTATGATTATATAGTTGATTGCAGAAGGGAGAAAATCCTAAACATTCTTTTGTGACGATGTTAAAATTTGTGATATATGCGAAAAATCAAGAGATAATCCAACATTGCACCACTTTTTGAAGGACGGCATTTTCGATATTTCTATAGGTCTAATAGGCTACTTATAAAACGGTTTCAATCTGGAACGAGGTGTCTAAGAGCCATGTTGTTTCTTCGACAATTTCGACAACCCTGTCCGGTTGTATGGTCAAAAGGTAAGGGTGCAAACTTGTCACCCGTTTTCATAGACTGAGGCCAAGAAATGAAGTCGCTAACTTCATTCTCAAAGTAGATTTCGATGACATTGATTATTGTCTAGTTTTCTTATTACGAAAGCCGTTTTAGACATTTTCCGCATTTTGCTTTGGGGGGGCTGAGCCGCATTCAGGGGGGCTTAGCCCCCTCCAGCCCCTCCCTGGCGCCGCCACTGTCCGTCCTGGCCGCCTGTCAGCTCTGTCGGCTCTGGCACCGTCTCCCTGACATAAGGCCCAGCTTGTACTGGTGTCGTCAGTATTAATTTCGTAGGCGATAGGACTTTTTTTTAGACCGTTAGGTAGCATTAAGTATAACTATTGGCTCTGAGTAGTTAGCTAATAGGAGGCCCTGCATCCAATTTCAACCTACTGGACATGCATACCCCAAATGAATTCACCCCACGTATCTGGTGTCATTCCTATAAGATGACAGATTTAATTAAATAATCAATACTCTACGTAATTATTATAACATGGCGGGTTTTGACAGGTAATTGTATGTATCTTAAGTCATCTGTTTGGTGCACTTTGACCTGATGACGTCATTTGGGTTCGATGCCCAGTGGGGTGAAACTGAGGCCTGAATGCCCAGTGGGGTGAAACTGAGGCCTGAATGCCCAGTGGGGTGAAATTGAGGTCTGAATGCACAGTAGGGTGAAATTGAGGTCTGAATGCCCAGTGGGGTGAAATTGGGTGCGGGACGCCCAATTAGCCGACTACTGCAGCTCTGGCACCGTCGCTACTGGCATTGTACGCTACTCCGACATCTGACATGGCGCGCTGGTTGTTGCCCGGGATTTTGTTTCCCGACTGCATTCGGCGATTGGAAGAAGGAAGTTCTTTACTCGAAGGATGATTTCAATTCCGGACTGGAGGGACAAAGACGATCCAGTTCACCAACTCTCGTGGAACCACCTATAGGTTTGTTTGAGTTTCTACGAATGTGCCTCGTTTCCGATGGATTTTACTAGTTGCTGTTAAAGTCGTCATGTCGTGTAGGCTAATGACGATAGGTAGGCCTATCTGGATGTGGATCATGATATCGATCAGACGAATGCTTCTGTATTTTTTCATTCTCTTCTACTACCCTACTTCTGTTTAACCAACTATTATCTCTACCCGTCCTTCTATCTATCACTGTTTGAACTTTAGTCTGATCTCTTAATTTCAACTTGCTTTCTCACGTTCGCCTCACTTCTTGTTTTCTTCGGTCTTTGGAGGTTTTCTTGACTTATGATTCGACTTCAAGCGAGTATCGATTAATGTCTTTGTAAACGATGATGATGATGACGACGACGACGATGATGATGATGATGTTGATGATAATGATGATGATGATATCGGCGCTATATTTTTTATTATTCGTTTGTTTAGATTAGGTTTAATGACTTAAATTACTTAACATCTTTGTTAAAATACAATGCAATGATCACTGTATTTCCGCTAAGAGGGGATGTAACTTTGATGCTATTGTTTTTCTATATATGCTATATGTGAAATTTAAAAAAAGATTAGATCACGACGATGATCTTATCATCATGATGATGATCTAATCATGATGACGACTATATAATCATGATGATGATCTAATCATGATGACGACTATATAATCATGATGATGATCTAATCATGATGACGACGATATAAACATGATGATGATCTAGTCATGATGATGATCTAGTCATGACGATGATCTAGTCATGATGATGATCTAGTCATGATGATGATCTAATCATGATGATGATCTAATCACGACGATGATCTAATCATGATGATGATCTAATCACGACGATGATCTAGTCATGATGATGATCTAATCATGATGATCTAATCACGACGATGGTCTAATCATGATGATCTAATCATGACGATGATCTAGTCATGATGATGTGGAAGTCAATAGATTCGGTTGCTTGTCAGCTTGCTCAAGGTCGAATAAGCACCTCCCGAAACAAAATCCTGACTGCGGCCGTGATCAGACATGTCAGAGAATTTAACCCGTAGTCAACCACAGGGTACGGGGGAGGGGTTCGATAATATGATTTTTGGCGTATGTGCTATGTAGTCTATATAACTCGGGATAAGTAGGGAGGTGGTTTCCCGTTGCCTTCCTCCCATCATTGAGGGAAGAATGAAGGGGAAAAGATGTGAGGTAGACCAAGAACAATGCTGCTGGACTGGATGCTCACAGAGGAGGTATACAGTGGACTGAAGAGAGAAGCACAGAACAGAGAAAAATGGCGTCGTTGGACATACGAACCTGCCTGACGGCAGAGAACGAGAAGAAGAATTAAGCTATGTAGGCTACGTAGTATATGAATGGCCTCTCTATGGCTTCTATTCCGTAGGTTATGAATTAAACACATACGCTTATATATACATTTCGATGATTGTATGCCACGAGTTGAAGTGGGAAAAAATCATTAATTAAGTCAGCAAATGTCGAATCATGCAGACATTTCATTATTAGTCATAACAATTATAAACCGCAACTTCAACTGTAGCTCAACACGAAGTGTAGGTTATAAAGCGCAGTTATAAGATGCTAGCCAAACAGCGAAGCTTGCATGGCATACTTATGAGCAACTGCACTTACTGCAGCCAATGTAGAGTCAGAGGATGTTCAGTGCGGTAGGTCAAACAGTTGCAGCCCCAGAAATTCCGTTTGGGAGGGGGGGTGCTGAATCGCGGAGGAAATTTTCCATTTTCATCCGCCAAAATTTCTCACGACCTTTTTTTAGTCATTTGGTCGAAATCTCATGGATGTATTATGCAAAAAAGCCGAATGTCTCTTTTTAGGAGGCTTAGCCCCTATATCCCCCCCCTGGCGCCGCCACTGAGGTCAAACAGAAGGCCGATTAAGAGGGTATCTGTAGAGTGATAAAAATTATTCTTTCGAAACCCCGATCACTTGAGATGGGAACAAACGATTAACATCCGAATAAGCAACTCGCTGATATGCAATAGGCCTAATTCATTCAAGAATCGTGCACAGAAAAGTGACATTGGGGCGATCGCCTATGCCCTTATAAAATTTCTAGTTGACCCTATTAACGATTTTTAAATGCTAGGATAGCAGCATCAGAAACTAGAACCACCTTTGAGATGAATAACAGATCGCTATTTAGTTAGTGTAATGTAAACATTCGAGAAGATATGAATCTTCGAAAAAAATGAAAGGTCAAGGAAACGACCTTGTCAATTGGCGCTTAAGCAGTTGATATAATATAAATGGTGTTTATGCAGAGAACACATGCCCTTTTCAGGTAAATGGGGGTTAAAACCCCAAGCTCTTCGTCGTGGCAACTGATGGAACAATCCTCAGATGTCCATCTCGAATCTTCGATTGATGTAGACTCCGTCGCCATCTTTGCTGTTCTGGTTAAGTGTATTTTCGGCTGAGTTCAACGTCGACGAGTAAAGCCATCTATCGACCAGCGACGTCTGCGATTCTCCGTGTGCTGCATTGCTCTCTCCATCAGGACGTCCCCTTACCTCTCCCTCAACGGATCCCTGCGACCGGAGCTCCTCCTGCTTCGCGATCACTGCGATCTGCTTAAACAACTCTCTCGACAGCGTTGTGGCACGCTTCGGCTTTCTGTCACCAGGTGGAGGACTCGTCACAGCTGGCGGTGTGGACTCATTGCCATATCCGATCTCCGTTGTCTCTTCTCTCTGCCAATCATAGGCCTCCGAATAGATGTTGTGGACTGTGAAGATATCGTTCGCCAGCACGAAGCCGCCATCTTTATCTTCCACCGCTCCGCTCACATCCGCTCTTGGTTTCTCGAGATTGCTGGTGCTTGCGTCAAAATCGCGGTTCTTCTTTCTTCTGTTATATCGAATCACATGGCAAACAAATAATTCCGTTGTGATTGGGTTTCATGGCACGAGATTATAAATTGAAATAATCAAATCAGGGAAAATGAATGACCAGGCTCATACAAGAGCCGAAAAGGTAGTTGGGTCTACCGTCGCATCGTAAATTATTATCACGCTGTATTTCCTTAATGCATCATTCGATAGCGGGGGTTCAAACTGCAATACTCCATGCGGGGAGTGGCAGAGACAGTGGCAGAGGGTGAAGAGGACAGGAAAGTGGAATGAGGAATAGAGGGGTAGTGAAGGAAAAGAGGGACGCGAGAAGAAGGAGAAAGGGGAAGGGATGTGCAGATTTTAAGGCACCAAAATAAACTCGATCGCCTTTATAGCTTTGCCGTCTAATAATTTATATCAGTTCTATAAGGCCGGGCAAACATCTAGTAGTAGGACCTACAAGACAATAATTAGACTATATATAGTCTTGTGATCAAGCAAAGACTTTAACTGTCCGCACAATATTGCGTATAGCTGACCATCGTAACGTTAATAGCCTGTATGTCATTTCGTGAGTCTGCTAATTAATAATATTCTGTTCTATGTCGATTAAATTGACCGCATCATCCACAGCTGATCGAGATTGTACTGAGTAACTATAGATATAGTTAACGGTTTGTGTTAGACTCACCTAACGCAGACCACTGCGATGGCAATTGCAACAGCTAGGACGAGCAGAAGACCGAGACCAAGACCAATGCCGAGACCAAGACGGATTCCGGAGTCTGTGAAAGGAAAACATTCACAATGAAACGATTTTGTTCTGCAACATTTACACGCATTATGTTACATGCTATAATGCATGTGTGTGGGTGCGCGCGTGTGTGTGCGAGGTTACGCGGTTTAGGTAACAGACGGTGCTTTGGAAGAACCAAACTCTGAGCAGTAGCGTGATGTCACTTATTTTTATGTAGCCCATTTGCATATATAGTCTGCCTTACACGCGGAGAATTATACGTGCTGGATCCTTTTCTGCGACGACTATAGATATAGAGCGTATAGAGACCATTCGCCAGTTCTTTACTCACAATAGTTACTGAGCGTCATCGATTGATGCTTTGTCATTACATAGTGGCGCTTAATAAGTGTGTAATAATAGTGAATAGTATTACAATAATAGCTTAACCACCGTCTGTCGGATGACGTCAGAGGCGGCGCCAAACAATTTCCTAGCAATGCAGGGCATAACAACGTTAGTCATAAATTATTTGTTATGCTAGTAAACAGGGCAGTGGCGAAAGTTTATGCCCAAGTAAATTATAATCGGCTGCAGTGCAGACAATGAGTATGGCAGCCTTGTTGTTGTAGGGCAACACCCATGGCAAAAGATATTTCACCAGGGCATTTGGACTGACTTGCCAATGATAATGTATGTATGAGCATTTGTTATAGCGCCTCTTCAAGAATGCTGCTCAAAGGCGCTCCCGACTACAGCGCAAACGCTGAATCGGAGCTTCACGCCGAAGTGCACAATGAAGGGAATTTCTGTTCCCCCAACGGTTCTGATGGCATAGGTCCTATTCTGCGGGTCCTGAAGGACGTCATTTCACTCTTATCTGGGATTTCAGCAGTGGCGGGAAGTTACTAATTTTTTCTTCCTTACACGCCTCTCCCTCTCGTTTTCCTACTCCTTTTCCACTCTTCCCAGTTGATTTCCCGTCCCTTCCCTCTCGCTTCCGTGCCTCTTCCCACTCGCTTCTCTTCCCCTTCATTCCTTCTTCCCTCTCGCTTTCATTCCCGTTCCCACTCGCTTCTCTATAGTCTCTACCCCTTCTCTCGCTCTTCCCTGCAGCTTCTTCCCTCTCGTTTCCCTGCCTCTTCCGCTTCCTGGTACCTGTATTCATTTTTCCGACAAAAAATGACATCGTGTCTTACGGTACCTTTACTGGAGATCACATTGCTAGAGAGTGGAGTCGTGTAGCCCGTCTGCTCATCGGTTTTCCTGATTCCAACTGCAGGTATCTCTGTGACCGTCGTGGTCCCTTGCTGCATGGTCGTTCCCTTGGATGGCGACGCCGTACTAGGGAGGTCACTGGACAGAGGTCGCGTCGCCCAATCCAACTGGTTGCAATCCGGTGCTATCACATCAGTCAGTTCGTTCTTATCCGTGTTCGATAGCTCTCGTGCGCTACATGTGATGTCGAAATCGGAATCCAGAGGAACTGACCAACAAAGAACAAGAAGAACTGACAATAACAGTGAAGAAATGTCAAGAAAACAGCTAAAAACAGCTTAGAAATACCAAAACGGCTAAGAACAGCTAATAACAACTAAGAGCAGCTAAGAACTGCCAAAGACAGCTAAGAACCGCTAAGAACACACAAGAACTGCCAAGAGCAGCTTTTAAAAGGCAATGGACTGACAAGAACTGCTAAGAACCGCTTAGAACAGCTACGAACCGCTGAGAACAGCCAAGAACGGCTACGAATGGCAAATGACTGATAAGGGCTTGAAAGTAATGGTATATATAGCACTCTGGCACGAAGACAGGCGCGGTCGTCGGATCGCTTTCCGTTTCTTTAGCCAATGTCCGCTCAACCTTCCTTTCGGTAGATGGCGTTGGTAAAATGAGCAGCAGGTTGCAGCACCTTGCATGACTGCCAGACAGTTAAAACTCGACTCTTGTAATAACCTGTGATCAATAATGTAGTCGTATACTGCGCTATTACAGCTTGTAATTAAACGAAGATCATTAAGAACAGATAAGAACGTGATGAACAGTCAAGAACACAAGGGACAGCAAAGAATAAAGAAAAGTCAAGTATACGATGAATATGTAAGAATTAACCGCATCGATGCTGTTAAGTCGAGTCAGCAAGGCTCACTTCGAATCAACTTTCAATAATGTAAAGTTTCAATTGGGAATCAACTGAATTTGAGCCAAAAACGGAAGTGTTACTGCATGGGACACGGTTTCAGATCGGTGACGCGGCATCCAGGCCGGGGAACACCAATGTACAGTACACACATAGGCTGTGACATAGCACATGTCTGAAACTTGTACACACATAACACATGTTTGAAACTTGCACACACATAACGCATGTCTGAAACTTGTACACACATAACAAGTTGGAACTTGTACACGCGTAACATGGTTGAAACTTGTACACAGTACACGCATAACATGGTTGAAACTTGTACACGCATAACATGGTTGAAACTTGTACACGCATAACATGGTTGAAACTTGTACACGCATAACATGCATGGTTGAAACTTGTACACGAATAACATGGTTGAAACTTGTACACGCATAACATGGTTGAAACTTGTACACGCATAACATGGTTGAAACTTGTACACGCATACATAGAGCGCAAAGCGGTGCAACACTTTTGTCCCCATTTCTATAGAATACTAAACACGAGCATCATTCTTCATTCTGTTAGCGAATAGCTTTTATTTGGAAGTCGTTTACGATCTGATGACTCATGGAAATGTCTTTTGATCATGACAAGAGTTGAATAGTGAAACGGTCGAAAGAACTTATGGGTCGTTTGCGGTTCAGTGAACCGTGTCAGCAAAAAAATAATCGCCTTGCATGCTCATAAAATGAACGTGACATGCAGACTTCTTAAAAGGAAATGGCTATAGGCCTACTGAGAGAAAGCAACAGAGGAAGGCAAAATGACAGCGAATTTAGAGGTACCTAAAACACAGACGCTTAATAGTATATATAGGCTACCACCATCACCATCCCACCAACACCACGGCCGCCAACACGACCACGACAGCCATCACAGTCACCCCCACCACTACCACCCACCCCTCGCCACCACCACCACCGCCACTACCACCCCCACCCCACCACTACCACCCCACCACCCCGCCGCCGCCACCACCACCAATAGCAAACCATGGGCGAATTAATTTTGGGGTTACATGTTCAACCCCAGCAGTAACTTTTTTCCGATAAAATTATTGTTTAGATCGTTTTGTGTATTTTTGCGACTCCGGAAATTTTTGCCTGGCAAAAACAGCGGCACCACAAATCACAACCACTCATCTGTATATACAAGTACCGGTACCACCTTCACGCCATCCAAGTCATCGGTAGACAACCTCGTTATAATAATCATGAATTTATATAGCGTCATTTCAAGATAAAGTTCTCAGTGCATGGCGCTCCCAGCCTGACAGCTGCACAAAACCGCAACCAAAGAGAATGGTTTTCAAACGCTTGCGGGAAAGGGGCAAAAGAAAGACAAAGAAGTTCATTACGGAGACGGATAGGCGACTTATTCCAGAAAGATGGACCGACAATGACGAAGCTTCTGTGCAGCACTGTAGAAGTTCGGGCCATGGGAACAATCAGGTCACCATGCGTAGCAGATCTCGACTAGCAGAGCGAAGAAATCTACGGACTGGAACTTTTAGCACTGGCAGACAGAGGTGCCTAAGATAAATCGGGGTTTGGCCTGCCAGGCAATTATGCTATGCATAAGCATGATCAATTATTGATCGTGTCTCATGTCCCTGAGTAACAAAGATTTATGAGCCATGATATATACCTTGCAGATCGATGACAATGTCTACAGGTCGCGATCCACAGAACTTGTCGGCCACGAATTCGATCCTTCCGATTGACTGAGGTTCCAGGCAGAACTGCGAACTGTCCTTCACCTTCGGTAGATCGACGACCGCCCGATTCCAGCTGAAACATCCGAAAGCTGTCACGGCACAGTTCCTTGATGTCCAGTTCCAGGTCACAGGGCTACCTCTGAGACTGGACACGGTGCAATTCCAAACCATAGGAGTACTTGCCATCTTCACTCGTATGTACTTCACGAAGGTTGTGCTGGATACCTCCACCACCTTATTCTGAGTCAATGACGCCTCCAGCCAACCGGGGTCAACCAGCTGGCAAGTGTACCTGACCTTGACATTCAAGACTGTATTGTCACCTTGAACGTAGAGTACCTGAGGTGGAATGTCGACAGAGCACGGAGTGGCATTCTGTCGGATGCAGACATTCAGACGATCCGTGATGCTCAATGTGTTGGGCTGAGATGTTGTGGAAGGATTGGACAGCTGTGCGTCGATGATGTTGTTCAGGTGGTAGAATGGAGGACACGATGGCAACTGGTAGACGATCAGGTCAGAGGTGGTCGTTGTAACATTCCGATCCTCAAATTCACTGACTAGAAATTCACAAATCTATGTATGTACATGTATGTATGTATGTATGTATGTATGTATGTATGTATGTATGTATGTATGTATGTATGTATGTATGTATGTATGTATGTATATATGTATGTATGTATGTATGAATGTATGTATGTATGCATGCATGCATGCATGCATGCATGCATGCATGTATGTATGTATGTATGTATGTATGTATGTATGTATGTATGTATGTATGTATGTATGTATGAATGTATGTATGTATGTATGTATGTATGTATGTATGTATGTATGTATGTATGTATGTATGTATGTATGTATGTGTGTATGTATGTGTGTATGTATGTGTGTATGTATGTATGTATATATGTATGTATGTATGTATGTATGCATGCATGTATGTATGTGTGTATGTATGTATGTATGTGTATGCATATATGTCTGTGTATGCATGCGTGTGTATGTTATGTATGTATATAATGCAATGGATGTGTATGTATATGTCTATGTATGTGTGTATAACACTGTGTAATGTATGCATGTGTGTATATTATGTGTGGAACTGTGGATGCGTAATTGCAAATTCACAATTTAATTACATTATCCTCAGCTGCTTTTATTTAAGTTACTGTACGTTACTTTGAATAGCATTGCTTGAAGTACAGTAACTGAAGTGTTGATCCAAAATTCACTAGAAAACATGAGTGAAAATGCAGATTAAAAGATCAAAATACAAATCGAGATGCAATCTAAATGTAAATCAGAATGTAAATCTGATTGTTAATCAAGATATAAATCTGAATGTAAATCAAATCAAACCAAATACCATTTTATTAAGGCATATCGAGATGCAAATCTAAATGTAAATCAATATTTAATGTGATTGCAAATCGAGATTTAAATCTGAATGTAAATCGAGATATAATAATATATTTACCAGGATTACAACCCGAGGCTGAACGAATCACAAACAAATTAAGCAACAAAGTTACTCGAAGACTGCAACGCATTTTCAAAGCAAATCTTCATGCGATCAAAACTCAGAAATCGCTTTCTTATAACCCCTATTAACTTAATTATCCCTATTTATTTCACGATAATCAACCACGACGATCACTTCCTAGGTAGCCATAAACTAATTAGCCAAATCGGCGTAATAGGCTAATTATCGGAATTTAAGTAGAATATCGCAACGAAGTTCTGATGCAGCTGCCTGCATTGAAACGGCGTTTGCGAGAACTTTGAGGCAAACTGGTTCTGCGCTTACACTCGCAATCATTAAGTCAGAAAAGTTAGCCTAAAGTTAGCCTATAAAGTTAGCCTACCATAATAGACAGTCGACGTCTAAAAGCACGACGGGTCTATTATATGGATAGAGATATCAAGGGTTTTAGGGCCTTTGAGGTCTTTAGAGGTTCGTTCAGCTATAACCGCTGTTTGTTTGACATCGTAATTGAGTGCGACTACAAGCACACACACGCAAACGCACACACACATACACAAACGCACACACAAACGCACACGCACGAACACACATGCACGAGCACACACAAACGCACACGCACGAACACCCATGCACGAGCACACACAAACGCACACGCACGAACACACGCATACACACACAGACTCACACGAATGTTATTTTCAACCTTCTGTAGTGCATAATTTATATGCATGCATTTATTTATTAATAATATATTGTCGAGTTGCACAACAGTCATATAGCCTAATATATAATTCGACTGCTTATAATATTGACATATTGTGTTCCATATAACATTACATGTACATACCATAATACCCTATAATTTATGTATTGGTCGTATATATTCACGTATCGCATTCTATGTAGGAACTAGATGTGGGACCCGGCGTTGTCCGGGAAATTTAGAGTTTTCAACACTACTCCTCTGGGGTACCCAGCGTTGACCGCTGAATTTCGGGTTTTCGGTAACCCTCCACCCCACCCCGCTTCCCCAAAAGTCAAACATGATCCGCCCTTGAGGGTGTGTGTGCTGACTGTTCATTCATTCATTCATTTCAGACATTTATATAGCGCTTCTTCAAGAGTATCTACTCAGAAGCGCTCCCGACCCAACCACGGCTAAAGAGAACAGTCTTAAGAGCAGAGTAGAACGCGGTCTCAAAGGCTCGAGGCATTAGACGTAGCTCCACAGGAAGCCCATTCCAGGTTGTAGGGCCAACGACAGAAAAGGCACGGCGACTGTGGCCTAATACAATTATTGCAGGCTGTCTGTTCTGTTATAGTATAGTTAATATTTCTGTGATCTGCGTTCTTGTGAGTATTATTGTTTCAACTGCATAATTGTACACTGTAACCGGTTTCGGTTTGTCGGAAATTATTATTGGGCGAGAATGACGTCATGCGGACTGTCGTCTCTTTACCAATGCGGCGAGATGGCTGATTAAATTTGAATTAAAACGTTAATATCTCGGGTTTTAAAGTGAATTGACAGCTGAAAACAGACGCGTTGACCTTAAAATTTAGGTAAGAATCAATTGCAAAAATTTGGTTAAACCGACATTCTGTCATTTCCGAGGCTTTCCTGGGACGAAGAGTCAAAATACATCCGGACATACGAACATACAAACAAACACACGGAAGGACAACTTTGAGAAATATATTTAAGATTGTAGGCGCTATTCCCTTATAACGCATTATTTGCAGTCTAATTTTAGTTGCACATCTGCAGAGATATTTTATATCTGTAGGTCTCACGTCGTGTGCTCGCACGTGCGTGTGTGTGTGTGTGTGTGTGTGTGTGTGTGTGTGTGTGTGTGTGTGTGTGTGTGTGTCGACGTAAAGCGACGAAGAGCGACTTCTGTGTCGGCCTAAACCTAGGCTATGTGCTTGTTTTCTAGACATAGGAGCCGAAACCTA
This sequence comes from Lumbricus terrestris, assembly GCA_949752735.1. Lineage (NCBI taxonomy): Eukaryota > Metazoa > Annelida > Clitellata > Crassiclitellata > Lumbricidae > Lumbricus > Lumbricus terrestris. Next base: position 7,222,115 of record OX457041.1, on the reverse strand, counting down.
CGTAGGCTTATGGGCCTACTATGCAGTCACTGACGCGCATCGGCGATTAGGCACACTCTCTCATGGCACAGTCATAATGAGCGCAATTTGTAGAACTATAATAGTTTATGTCGTCTTATTTTTAACGTAGGCCTAAACTATTGTATAGGCCTCTTGGAAACCTGACGACTGTAGCCTACTCACGTAAAAGTCGCTCAACGGATTCTTCAAAACGTGGGCGCTGTGGCCTACCATTAACTTTTCGTAGGGCTTTCTGAAGTTCGTTCGTAGACCTATCAACATTATATTAGATGTATTAAAATATATGTTATATTATATATTAGCTTGTCAGTTATAACTGCAATCGATGGCTTATTCCCATATTATTATAATCGTGAACTTATTTAGCGCATCTTCAAAAGAGAAACTCTTCAGAGGTGCCCCTGATCTCACAATCAAAAGAGAATAATGTTTTCAAACGCTTGCGAAAAGGTTGCAAAGCAAGACCAAGAAGTTTATTACGGATGGCATACATTGGCATAGGCTACTGCTGGTCAACTTAATTATTCCCGAAAGATGGACCTACCGTAGCGAAGCCAAATCGGGGCTTAGCATACATCTTTGTCTGTCTATCTGTCTGTCTCTGTCTCTGTCTCTGTCTCTGTCTCTGTCTCTGTCTCTGTCTCTGTCTCTGTCTCTGTCTCTGTCTCTCTCTCTCTCTCTCTCTCTCTCTCTCTCTCTCTCTCTCTCTCTCTCTCTCTCTCTCTCTCTCTCTCTCTCTCTCTCTCTCTCTCTCTCTCTCTCTCTCTCTCGCCGTCGCTCTTGCTTTCGCAAGTTTCAAATTACATGCTAGAAGTTCTGCGCTGATCCTTAATTGTCCGGCGGCGTATTGAATATAGGCCTACAGAGTCGCCTCCTTGGTATGGCGATGCCAACTACATGTAGGTAGTGATGTAGCTTTTCCGGAAAAGTATTTTGACGGAAAGTTTCCGGAAAGTTTCCGGAAACTTTCCGGAAACTTTCCGGAAACTTTCCGAAGAACCGGAAAATACATTAAACTCAGAAAATATAAGAATTTCACTCTCAGAAATTTTTTTTATAGTTTAAACTCCTTTTATTTACAGTACTTCTGTCGATGCAAACAATGTTGAACTTAAAAATAATTAATATGAGTAATAAACACTGTTCATTAGCATAAAGACTAGAGTAGCCTATAGAAAACTAGTTGTTTGCATGTCTGCAGGAAATGTGTAAAAAACTGATATAAACATGAAACAATACTGCATCAATTGCTGTTTCTGTCGTATTTTCATAACTCACAAATATGAAGGTGACTGAATGATAAAAAATATTTCCTCAAAATTTACAGCGAAGTTTAATTGCATTTAATTCCTAAATGTACCGGTATTTTTGGGCTGTGTGAACAATTATCACTAACACTAGCAGTGCCATCTATTGAATAAACTATTACTTATAACCACCTAAGACTGCTTATAGTGATGGATGTATTTAGTAGCATTATATTGAAAGAAAATTTTGGACTCCTTAGAATATTGAGTATGTATTTAATAATATTTCATTGGCGGAAAAATACGTCGGAAAGTTTCCGGAAAAATATGAAACTTTCTGGACAATTTTTCCACCTCACAACACTAACTTCTGATAGTGATTGATGTATTTAGTAACATTATATTGAAAGAAAATTTCGGACTCATTAGAATTGAGAATGTATTTAATAATATTTTATGGGTCGAAAAATATGTCGGAAAGTTTCCGGAAAGATTCGTCGGAAAGTTTCCGAAACTTTCCGGAAAGATATGAAACTTTCCGAGGAAAGTTTCCGCCTCACAACACTACATGTAGGTCTTGCTCTATCTTATCTACTTGATCTTTGCCAGTCTGTGTCGGGTACTCATATACGACTCGTCTCTACTACGCTCGGTGGGAACTTCACTGGGAAGAGAAGTGCTCGAGATCTGAGTCCCATCTGCTCGAACCCAGGGTTTTTAAAAAGATATTTGTAGAACTGCACAACCAGGAATTTTTCTAGTGTGGCTTTGTTTGGCGAAAAATTTTCGTCGTTTCAGAAAATTTTCTCCGAAAATGTCTGAAGTCGCCGATGGAAAAATCTGATGACCTTTTTTCAGTCCTCCACTTGAAAATTGTTTTATTTCGCCTTCCTGCTTATTATTAACTGCACAGGTCCTTCGTTCTTCCGCGGTGAACCGGCTGCAATTACCTTTTCTAATGATTTTCCCTGCTGCGCAGAACTGCATTTACAACTGCACAAATTCATTGCATCAGTGCCGGATTAAGCCCTCGGGGGGCCCGCCGCCATATTCTAAGGGGGCCCCCTAATCGACCCTTGTCTTCCGAAACCACACTCCTCCCACAGTCCCACAAGTTTATGCATGCCCATAATTGACTTTATAAATCAAACTTAATTATATGTAGGTTATTGAAATACCTGAATATTTTTGTAAATAGGCCTAAACGTCAATGGAGTAGGTATTGTTTAGTTTAGCGGCTTAAATCTTATGATACTGAATTTGGTAACGCCAAGACCTATAAGGAGAATAGGGCACGGTCACCAATGTTTGTGGGGACGGAGTTGCTCACATTTACATGTAATATATCAGAAATATTTTATAAATATAATAAATTTCTACAATTTATCCACTGAGCAATTTTGCAATGATGACAGCTTAAAATGCAGCCACCACAGTTTAAAAATTAAAAAAATTCAAACAATTGTAGGGGACATTCATAGAAGTCTTCACTCTTAAACCACGTCAAAGGCACTGGTAGGCCCTAGGCCTATCATAAAGTAACTTTTTAAAGATGATGGCTTAAAAAGTTACGGTTAGCCTATATACAGTGTGCAAATAAAAAAGTTGTAGACAATTGAATGATTGCATCAAATCCCAAGTTGAATTAAATACACCTTGTCACCTTGTGCCGTCGATTCTTTGAACCTTAGGCCTATATATAGCGACTGCCATGATCAACCTTCTCCACGTAGCCTATTAGGCCTAATTATTACGATCTTCCGTCGCGTTTCTCAGTTCCTCCAAGTTCATCTTCGTTCTCTAGTGAATGAAATTAGGCTAATAAAATAAATGATATTATTAGCGTCAAATAGCCTATTACAGGTTTCCATAGGCCTACAGCACAATCAAATCGTGCTAGCTAAGCGTAAACCTTTAGCCTACAATGCCCTACATGCCTATCTGCAGCCTGTGATCATAATTATATTCATAGCCTACTATGAATTACTGTAGTCATAGGTGCAATCACGTCCTAAAAGTTGGGGGGACCAAATGAATCACGTCCTAAAAGTTGGGGGGACCATAATAATAAAGTTAGGGGACCACTCAAAAGTTGGGGGGACGCGTCCCGTGGGTCCCATAGGGTGGTTGCGCCTATGCCCTAGGCCATAATCAACCTCTGGCTACGGTGTTTGAGTATGAAAATAGGCTAAACGAAGATTTGGTCCTACTAAAAAATAACTTTTGTCCTAGGTCTATTTGAAGTTAAACTGCAATGACCGTTTCCACAGATAGGCCTGCACTTAGGCTACTCAGATTCTATGATTAAATTAATTTTGAGTAGGTTATAAATTAATTTGCTATAATTATGTACTGTGGTGGCGTGTTAAAATCTTAATTTTTTATGTTTTCATGGGTTAATAGCTGATTGCGCAATGATATGACGTCACGAAATTCTGTGTTCTCTGACGTCTCGTAGTACTTTGCAAGTGAAATATTTTGAATTCAATAATTTAATTTAATTTGATTTTAAATGTTAAGCATATTGACTGAATTCTGACTTTGGGTCGAAGTTAGATAGCGCAAGTGATACTGATAAAGACTTGCAACAATAATATTGTATTTGAGTTATTAACAGGTAGGCCATGCCTCTTTCAAACCTTTCTAGCCTATAAGGGTCTCAAGACTCGAACGTCTGACTAGCACCGAGCTTGGGCGAGGATTAGATGCATTTAAAATAGGAAATAAATTACCAAAAATCGGGATAAGTTAAAATGGCGTAAAAGATTTGTGTGATCAGTGATTGTAAAAACGAAGGAATGACCTGTCACAATAATATCGTAGCGAAGATTAAGAAAGAAAAGGAATAAGCATAGAGAGTCATTATATGTAAATTATGCTGTGCCAAAGTTCGTAACAAATTCATTGGTAGCCTAAAGCTGTTATCAATTTATTTACAAGCTTTTCTCTCAATGACTGTTTTGTCAACCTTGTTAACTTCTGATTTCAAATTGCCTTTGCATCTGTATTATATTCAGCATGTCCGCTTGCTTTTCAATGTGTGTAGACCTGCAATGTCTGAAGAACGAACTTTGAAGGGTGATGACACTGATGAGAAAATGAAGACAGACCAAGACAGTAAGTTACCAAGTCTAGCAAAATTTTGCTACAAAGTCCTCAAGTGGTGTTATTTGCAAAGTTTACTAGATTTACATCAAGTAATAAGTATACTTTTACTTCGGTAGTCTTAATCAAACGACTTGTGGGCTTAATGCAATACAGGGCACAACATCTACGAAACAATTGGTGTTCACCAAAATGATATATACTACATGCGATTATACAGATGCGACTGTAATGCATGTATACGCACACATGGGGCGCTATATAAATTCTATAATTTGATTGATATTGACAGATTGACTGACATGTATGATGACACTCAAAACAGAGCTTTTGAGCAGACTATTACGGGTGTGACTTTACTTGTGTGCTCATGTTTGCAACTGATTTTATGTATACAATACAATCAGTCATGTTAGAATTAATTTAATGCTCTGAATGTATAAGAGCATTTGTATCATTGTATGTATGCATGTGCGCATAAATTCAGAGACACTCTAGTGACTTCTATGTTTCTTCAAGGATTGCAATGATGGTTCATGAAGCGTTGACTTGATCTTGGACTACTTCGTCCAGCTATTGCATAGAAATCTAATCTATTGCTCTCTGCAAATTGTTATTATAAACATTAACTCACTAGAATAATCAGTAAATGATTCTTACGCTTTTGTTTTAGCTGCATTTGAAATCGAGGAGCAGAGGAAACGAGCAAGTGAAACAAAACCAAAAGCCACAATGGTGAGTTCCTTTAAAGTTAAACATCACTTGCATCCAGATTGCATTTCAACTGTCATATGTTTAAAAATATACTAGTAAATATACTTATCAAATGAGAAAACAGGTCACATTGCTTTGGCATTGTCTGTTGCAGATAATTGAGCATCGTAACTTTGTCAGTCAGTTGAGCATCCAAAGTTTGTCAATTATAGCTTAGCATGTATTGAGTTTCTCTGATCTTTTGAGATGCAACCTGACTTGCAACCTTCTCCAACTGATTCTAATATTTGTTTTATTGCAATTAGAGCGACTTGAATTGAACAGTGAGAGATATCTCAGACAGCACAATAACATCACTATGGAAGTCATTGCATTTAATTTTATTAGATTAAGCAAGATTGGATTCGATAAGCATTCCATGATAAATTAATATAATTTGTGTAAGATAATTGAGCATCAAAGAATCCAGCCAGGCAATTGAACATAATGATTGTCACAAGTCTTCAAAGTTTTCAAATGCTAGGTTTGGTATAATTACATGCCTGCCCATGATGATAGATTATTCTACATGTAGGTAAAGACCACAGCAGCAATTGTATGGCACTCAGGTAATTTGATAATTGCATGCATAGTTTCAACTTTGGAGGCATCCTATCCTGATTCCAACACATCTCCATACTTCCCAAGCAGTTTTAACTCTAAACGTCATCCACCCTAACCGTGTGACTAACTGCCTGCCTGGCTATCCAGGTCTTGACCTCTGCCTCTAAACTGTCTTGTGTTTGAGTGCCTGTGAAAAAGCTAGTTTCCGTGACTACACCTTTTTGGGCGCTGTAGAAATTTTAAGTTTACGATTACATGCTGATCTGGAGGAGCATCAGATATCTCCAAAAGTTGCAAATTGCTGAACGAGCAGATAAGACTCTCTGCTCGATCAGAACAGATTTTGATTGAAAACGTTGCCAGAACATTGAAGATACAACCAAGTTGCATCTTGGGAACGGGTGGCCGTTCTCCAAACCAAACTGATCTGAAATTTATTTTATTATCACTGAAAGCTATTCACTTTATGTAAAAATGTAGATTCATTTCATTGTTGAAACTAAATCAGTGCCAATTTACTCTGTTGTTTCCAGTTGCTGGATCTTCCAATGGAGCTGCTTGAACAGATCCTCATAGATGCCATTATACGCGAAGTTAGTGATCGAAAAATCATCCGACATGCTTGGAAAAAGTCTGCTGATTCCGTGGCGGAGCGACTTCGAATTGTCTGTCAACAATGGGAGAATGTGTTGACTGCAAGGGCATTTCAAAGCAGACTGCACGGAAAAATCGACACATACCGTGAGTTCATACGACTTGCAACTTAGTCCATGGCTGTCTGTATGGGCAGTAGTTAAAGCGGTTGTAAAAGTTTGTCCTATGGATCAAATTTGTGAAGGTTTGAGAAAATTAGTCCATGTTAAAGCCATCCCCTAGTGCTGACTCGGCCGCTCAACCAGTTTCTTCTCTCTTTCATGTTGCCATGAAACAGCAAACCAGAGTAGATGCCTTTCTATAATAATTCATTCTACCAACAGTATGCTGGCTGATGGCTATTACTAAGCCAACAAGCTACAGCAGTTAGGGAGCTTTCGAGCCAATTAATGTTACGACTTTCTAATTCACCTTAAAAGTGCTGTATGTATTGTATACCTTTTGCATAAATGCTATTAGAGTCATTAAAAGTTACCAGTACACAGTAAGCAAGCATATGTCAGATTACTACTAAGAAATAATCACTGCTTGATCTTCCATGAATTCCCATCCATTGTTGATTGGCAACAATCACCTGTTCCCATGGTTTAAAATGGGTGAGAATGGCTTCCTACTGCTCTTAAACTTCTTTGCTGGCGTTCCCACTGCTCACCATGCATGGAACCCTGGAAACACATGCGTTGCAAATTGCAATTAAACATTTCGGTGTTCGCACCGCTCATCCAAACCACTTTAATCACTGTCTGTTCAGCGTACTTCGATGCAAGTCTTAACAAGAGCTGATGCAGTTTTGAAAGCATTTAGAGGTATTTGAAGAATTAGAAGTTAGTATAGGTATTTTATTTTTATTTTTTGCTGTCATTTTCTAATGAGCCTTTGACATTCAGATTATTCAATAAATGAAGATACGGCTGCTGCTGCTACTACTACTGCTAACACTACTACTTGTGTAACAGATTGCTTTATCATCTTTATCAGAACATCATGGTTACTCAAGAACCGGGTAGAACCCTTTTCCTCAAACATTTAACAACAACAACCAGACAGATTGGCGCCTTCTATTGCTGCCGCTACTTTACTTTACTTTATTTATTTAAAAGAAAATGTTTTTATTTCATTATTATTACTTTACTTATCGATATTATTATTTCTGTGTTTTATTTTACATTTTTGACGTGTAACCGGGTGCGGTATTGTCACCAGGAATTGTCTGATTTTCAATTAAGACGAATATACAAAATTGCTGTTTCTCTTTTCAGCTCAAGTTAAGCTGTGTTTCAAGGTTCTGGCGAGGAGTCGATTCTCGAGCTGCGTCACTGCTGCAGCAATGAATGATGACGTTTACGTGTTATGTCATCAACCGCAGCCACAGACCTACATCGAGGTCTATGCGATCAACGATCCAGCGACGCTGAAGAGATCAATTCATTTGCAAGATGTAAGAATGCCGTGGGATATGGTGGCGTGCAGTTCGTCAAATTGTCTCTATGTGCTGCACCAAGCACCGCAAGACATTGCTGTCTTGCGCGTCTCCAAAACAGGGCAACAGTTCCAGGTTTCACAGTTCATCAGTTGCTCGAATCAGCTTGTCGTTAGAATGTGCGTATCAGAAGACGGAAGGTTGTTCCTCTTCCAGGGCCCTGTCCCATCAACCATCTCCGTGTACAATGTGGATGGAACCTTGCTGAGTAAAGTGGAGTTGGTGAAACCCATTTCATACCTGCATTCTATGATACCAAAGTCGAATGGAAATTTAGTCTTGGCGATGAAAGCAAATCTAGCAGAAATTGACGGAGAGGGAAAGACCGTGCAAGAATACAAGACACAGTCACATATGGACAGGTATTTGTACAGCACTGCAGACGAGCACGATAGAATCGTTATGATAGATCAGGATGGCAGTGTGCGACTGTTAGATGCCGAGTTCAACTGTGTAATGGCCAGATTTCAACTACAAGCCTACCAACATGGCAAGATTCATATGTATAGGGTGAGCTACAGCAGGAAAAGGAATGAGTTTGTGGCATTTGAAACTGCTGCTTTTTGTGATCGTGGTGATGCTATCCAGTGTCTTTCAGTTTTTAACTTCACTGAGGAAAATGTTCCAGATGATCCCAAGGATAAGCAAAAGTGCAAGTGAATAGTTTAGTCCTTAATCGCAGTATCTCATTCGGCTTAAAGAAGCTCAGCATAAATGAAGCACATTGAAATGTTTGGGCTGCATGCAAAGTCAATTTTGATGACTGGGAAACTTAACACTTGCTTCGTGAAATTAATTTTGTTGAACAGTTGCGTTTTTGTTCTTCACCTGTTTTGTACGTTTCTTTTCAGTCATTTTTTGTTCCTTCATAGTTTCATTAAAGTGTTTATAATTCATTTTAAACAGATTACATAACTGTTTAAGAACATATATTATGTTTTTGTTAATGCAGATTACAAGTGTAACTGTTTAAGAATATATATTGTATCTTTGTTTACGTAGATTACAATTTACAAGTGTAACTGCTGAACAATATATATATATATATTGTATTTCTGTTAACGCTAAGTTTAACTGTTAAAAAATCATTTCTTTGAGTCAATGTTGACCTCTTTCCTGCAAAATATTTTTTTAGGAGAGATGGGCTGAGCAGTAGATGTGCATATATATATTATATATATATATACATGGAAAACTGGAGTTCAGGTGTTCACTCCATCGACTATTTTCTCCTTTTCTTTGGGTGACATATTGGTGTAGGTAAGAACCGTTACAGTCTGGCTTGGGCATAATTATGATGGCTAGTTGAAACGACATGGATGGATAACATTCGAACCTGGACTGGAATGACGCTGGAACAGATCACAAGGAGCACGGAAGATCGAAGAGAGTGGAAGAAGATTATTCATGATGCGGCCAACCCTCGTCACGAGGACGGCTGAGGAAGAAGAAGAAGTTGAAACGAGAGTCGGTCATTCTTGCATATGTCATGTATGGACGAACCCTATTAAAACCTGTGTTATCCACTCACCTTAATTGTGGTCATATCTTTGTAGATGATACAGCTAGAGAATGTCGTAAAAAACTACGTCTGCATTGGGTGGTTTAACACCTCACTCAATCTGTAAATTAATTTGCTCTTATTGCCACAGATATGCATTGAAAGCGACAATGGTCAGAAAAGAGCACCAGTACACGAAACAATAGAATCTGAAGACAAAGACAGACAGACAGACGGATATAGGGAGAGACAGAGATATTGCAGTGCTGGATGCAATAGTACTCAAAACTTCAAAAGCAGAAGCCCAATATGCAACAGACACATTATCAAGGCCGAGAGAAAGAAATTGACAAAGGAACAAAGAAAAATAAAGGACGGCAGATCTACCGATATGCAGATTATGAGGTTAAGCAAATGAAAGGAAATGTCAATAAATATCTCTATGTTCTCAGTATAACAACTGGAGGGTGGTCGGAAGTTGATTTATGTGGAGTTGGGGTGTACAGTGACGGGCGGATACAGAACTTTTCGATGGGGGTCAAATCTTCGGTGATCTTTGCCAGAAAAAAATCATCTGATGACCTTTTTTAGTCGTTTGGTCGAAATGCCTGGAAAATAAATATACATATACCAATTTTCCCTGCCAAAATAACTGATGACCTTTTTTAGTCATTAGTCAGCTGGTTGACGTAATCTCTACAAGCAATATACTATGACCTCTCTAGTCGTCGTATTCGACTTTTGTCTCCCGCTGCATTGATTTAATGCTTGTTGAAACCAAATGGGGTGGGTCACGTCCTATGCACTTTTGAAACGGGGCCATAGCCGGAATGGCCCCCGAATCCGCCCTGTGCAGTGAAGGCTTTACTATAGGGTCCTATAGAAAGACTGTAGGGGCTGAAGTTGCTGAACCCATCAGGACCAGGTTTTTGTTAACGTGCTGCTATGCACAAAATGGGAAGTTGTAAATGAATTGGTGCAGTTGTAAAAGCAGTCATGAGCATTGAAAATCATTACAAAAAGGTTATTGCAGACGGTTCACGATGGAAGAGCGAAGGAGCTGTGCAATGAAAAAGCAAGGAAGGCGGGAAAAGCAATTTCTAAGTAAATGACTAAAAAAGCCAGCGCCGTTTGATGTCAGGCTGTGATGGAGATGATGCTGATGATGATGTGGATGGGTTGGTGGAGGATGGTATTGCGCAGGATAGATTCCATTCGCCTTCTACCCATTCCACTTCTCGTCCGCCTCCGCCTTCGAAAGATCCATCCATTTCCGAGACATGTTTCCATTGCATACATCACTTCACTTTTAGCAATTTCAACATTCTAGCCGCTTTTCCCCCGCCATTTTGGTTTTCTTCCAGTGCTACATACGTGTCTTTGAGTCCATTGCATGCCTAGAACCCATACATCTTAATTTTAATTGCAAATCGTGTTCATATCACATACAATACCTGACTTACAGCCTTTTAAGCAAAAGGGCGCCATTTTGGCCGCCATCTTGTTTTCCCATGCAACCGCTAAAAATCAAGCTTGCTAACCACGATTTTCGTTCTCAGGAGGGTCGAATTAGTTTAGAAAAGCATGTTAGCAATATATTACATGATTTGCTCCTAACTGTATCATTTCCAGATTCCATGCCTAGTCCAATTGGCGGCCATCTTCTTTTCCCGCCAAAATTAGACCACTTGCCGTGGTGCGATTTTTGGCAACTTTTAGTATGTTCAGCTCCAGACCCAATATACCATAAAATCATCATAAAACGCCTTCTTACAATTTTGTGGATCATTACGTAGATTGACCCGACTATACAACCTTTTGAATCAATTATAGACCGCCATTTTGGCCGCCATCTTGTTTTCCCATGCAACCGCTAAAAATCAAGCTTGCTAACCACGATTTTCGTTTTCAGGAGGGTCGAATTAGTCTAGAAAAGCATGTTAGCAAATTATTACATGATTTTCTCCTAACTGTATCATTTCCAGATTCCATGCCTAGTCCAATTGGCAGCCATCTTTTTTCCCGCCAAAATTAGCCCACTTGCCGTGGTGCGATTTTTGGCAACTTTTAGTATGTTCATCACCAGACCCAATATACCATAAAATCATCATAAAACGCTTTCTTGCAATTTGTTCCGGGTTCACCGAAGTTTTTTCGTAGATTGACCCGACTATAGTGGCCTCTCCTATCTGGGTAAAGACCTCAGTATACGTCCAGAAATACATGTATGCTTCATTCACCCTCCGTTGATCTCCTAACATCCACCCTCTGCCGTGGTCAGCTGCTTACGGGGCTCCTGCAGGGTGAGCCTGTTGTGACGTCTTGTATGTGCACTTGTTATAGCGCCCCTTTAAGCTCTTACTACTCAGAGGCGCTCCCGAATGCAGAGCGGACACTGCATCTGAGTTTCACGCCGAAGCGCTGAGCAATTGTGAGTGAAGGACTTGCCCAAGGTCCTTACGCGGCGAGGTGGATTCGAACCTCGAACCTTCCGGTTTCAAGGCAACGACGCCACCACTACACCACCGCGCCACACGTCTTATAGGTGAAACTTCCGCAAAAGCCTTCGCCGCTGATAGAATAGCCTCACCAGGCAGTCTCTTCATTTTTCACCCTTCAATCACGATGCGGTGAGATTTGGTAGGCAAGTAGCGCTCTAAAAATCTTAGTGTGCAGCAGCAAGGACTGTCCTTAGTGCAGCGGATGCTATGACGTCACGGAATTATGTGTTGCGTGACGTCATAACGTGAAGCACAGCAAAACATCTGAGTGAACAATTCTAATATTATTAATCAAGTTTAAAACTTTCTGGCAAAACATCCAGAATTTTCGTCGAAACAATACAATAGCAAATGATAAAGATTTGAGCCAATCGTGGGTAAAGTTATTAGCAGATAATTATCAAAATAACCTATTTATTGAGTATTGACTCCACACTCCACAATGGTCATGGCATGGAATGGGCTCCCCATTTCCTTACACCTTATAAATGCTTATAGGGTTTACTCAGACGCATTTGATTGCAATCTAAACTGTCCAGCCGTGGTTGCATCGAGAGCGCTGGTAACATTTGAGGGGTGGTATAGAAAAATCCCAGACTAATATCCGTAACGAATGAATGAAGATAGACTGGCACTCGAAGGCTGGTCGTTTCATAAATATGTCTATCGATGTTCGCGACTTGCCGTTTTCAATTGGCGCAACAGTGACTATAAAAAAATCTACCAAAAATTTGTATAACTTGAAATAGTAAAAACTCGAAGAATATCTTGAAAATATTAGAATGTAGGAAAGAAAAGTTAAGAAGTTGAGACAAGCGATAAAATAAAGATTGTGCTGAGGCAATTAGATCATTAAACTTTGTTGATAGCCTAAATTTCTGTCAATCCATTTAAACAACTTGATTTCATAATTGCCTCTTTGTAAACTTCTGAAAGCCTCAGTGCATCTGTACTTCAGCAGTTTCCTTTGCGCTTCCGAATCATATCGCTCGTGGAAAGATCATGCCGAGGAAACGCAGACACGAGAAGGAGGAGGAGGAGAAGGAAGAGAAGGAGGAGGAGACAAGCCAAGACCGTAAATTGCTAACTGCTCACAGAATTTCACATTAATGACAGCTTATTTGGATTTCCGTGAAGCTTACTGAAAAGGAACCCTCAAGCGTGCTAAGAATGTGTCTGTACAAGGGATAACATGGCATAAACCTAGCATCACAAGGGTTTTAAGTGGTTCGTAAGAATTAACCACTGCAAATTAACCAGGAACACTTACATTATAGTTATTATGGCCCAACTTCCTGCTTCCTCTTATATGCTGTAACTGTGCACACTGATAGTGCTGTCATCCAAACCGTTCCACAAATCTACAACTTTAGCACTGAAGAATTTCTGCTCTGATGTTCCTCTCAGTTTCTTAAACGAACATTTTACTCCATGGGATTTGCGTTTCTATAATTAAGCATGCACATGCATGCATGTAGGTATCTTTTCAGAAAGTTTGTAGTGACTGCTATGAACCTTCAAGAATTCTAATGGAAGCGTTCCTGGTTCATTGACGAAGGATTGACTTGACTATTCTTTGCACATTGCAAGAACATTCAACTATCCGCTAAATCTAATGTATTGTCTCTGTGTAGACGATCATTGAGGAAGATTACTATGTATGATCTTAATTTTTGTACGAGTTTTAAAAAAATTGTTTAAATGTCATTTTCATGTCTTTAATGATATATTCGCTTGATCAACTCAGTTAATTGTTTTACTTTGGTTGTAGCGAAAAACAATCAGCCGGAAAAACGTGCAAAGATGACAACTCCAGAAGCCACTGTGGTCAGTTTCTTTTAAGTTAAAATCTTACGTTAAGATTTTAATAAGGTTGCCCCGAGGATGTATCAAAAATAATAATAATAAGTATATGCAATTTTATTAACTATTATTATCATGCGAGGAAACATATCTTTCACTTGAATTGGGAATTGTCTGTAGAAGATAATTGAGCATCATAAGTTTTATCAAGCTATTTAAATTAGTATCAGCAAATTGTCAAGATAGCTTAGCATTATAGGTTTCTCTGATCTATCAAGATACAAACTAACCTGAAACCTTTTCCAATGAATTCTAAGAATCTATCAATTGTAGTTGCACTTAAAGTGAACTGTGATTTTTATAGCTCAGATGCTGCTATTCAAGTCGTTAAATTGATTTTTGTCAGATCAAACTTTATTAGATTCGATAATATTTGCATTATAAATTGACATTGTACATGTAATATCTGCCAGTTATTCGAGCAAATCTTCAATCAATCAATCAACGGTGATCGAGCAAGTCTTCAATCAATCAATTAATCAATGGTTTTATTGTAGCCAACTGATTGCACAAAAACAAGTAGGGCATAGGCTAATGACAACATCACTGTGGATACAAAAGGATTAGCCCATGCAGAAGGGATCGAGGATCCAGCTAGAAGGGTTTCCTAATTATCAGGTTTGAAATTATAGGCCTATGCCTATGGTGCCTACGTAGCAATGTACACCTACGTTATGGGTGCACTTATCGAGGCCTACAGATGACACTGTCCTATGGCGAATACCAGTATATGTTCTGCTCGGGCCTTGGTCATCAGAACAGATTTGTTATTTTTTAAATACCTTGAAGATTTATGATTGGATCAAGTTGCATCTTGGCAGCATTCAGACGTTACCCAAAACCAAGTTCTTCTTATATTAACCCCTAATATTATTTTTTTTTTCAAAATGCTATAAGCATTGCATGGAAAAAATATTCGCGACATTGTCAGGCCTCTGTTAGCGTTCATTGTTCTATTTCCAGTTGTTTGATCTTCCGCTGGAGCTACATGAGCACATCCTTTTGGATGTTGTGATCGCCGAACTTAAGGATCGAAAGATCTTCCGGAAAACCTGGGAGAAGTCGGCTGATCGCATAGTGGAGCGACTTAGAAATGTCTGCACACAGTGGGACAATCTGTTGACGACCACAGCATTTCAAAACAGGCTGGAAGCAGTTATCGAAACATATCGTGAGTTGCTTAAATTTACCAAGTGGTTGCCTGCATTAGCGGTAGTTAACATTGCTGGTAAAGTATGTATTATGAATTTATCGTTCATATTTGTGAAGACTTTGACAGATTAGTCACAAAGTCATCAGATAGTGTAACCGTTGCCCCCCCCTCCCCCATACATCTTCTTGCCTTATTTTCATGTTTGCCATCAAATCAGAAATAGCAGACGGGGTTGCAATCGATATCCAGCAAAGCTCGAGGGTACGCGTACCCTAAAATAGAATACGTTAAAATACGTACGTACCTTTCAAAAAATAGAATACGCGTATGGTACGTACCATACACGAAAATTTTATTCATGGTTTACTCGGCGACCCATAGCCAACGTATAATCTGACGTCAACTGTAGGCCTATGCGTCATTGAAACCGGTACTTCCGGTAGCGTTTAGCAATAAATTTAATTCGATAAATTCTTTGGTTATTATAATATTAATTTAATGCAAACTGTACTGTATTTCTGATGAGAGCTAAGTACACGTCGCTGGTTTGCAAATTGGTGTAACTCGACAGTTGCAGTATATCTATAAGCTTATAACCTACGTATCAGTCAGCGAGTCAGCGATGCCAAGAGAACGCGAGAAGAAATGGACGCACGTGTGAAAGTTTTGAAAAATGCAAACAACAATTATTATTTGATTGAATGCAATTTTTTCGACAAGCAGTTCTGGGTTGGATCAGGCAATCGCATAAGAACACATAGTTGAAGTGCTGCAGCAAAACTGAGACGACTGACTGACATTAGTGCATTAAGTGCAATGTTTGCTGGATAAACATAGATCTACAATATAGCATTGCAGCAATTTATTACGCCGTAATACTGGGTTGTGAGTGTTTGCTTAAATTAAATTGAACATTCTTATAATGAGTAATGACGAGGCTAGCGTATTTTATTATTGTTTACGTACCCTAAAATAGGGTACGTTAAAATACGTGCGTACCTTTCAAAAAATAGAATACGTACGGTACGTACCCTCGAGCTTTGATATCCAGCTACCTTACCTGCTTTTCTGTTCTTAAGAATGCTGGCTACTGAAGGCCAGCGTGCTACAGCAGTTGGCTAGCCATCTAGTCAATTGATTTAGAGCGCTTTCAAAAGCCCTTCAGAAGCGCTCATTGTGTGACCTGAGTAAAAACGACATGAGTTGAGACGAGAGAAGGATTAAGAAAGACTACCAGAAAGGATGGTGGATCGAACTGATGAAGGAAGTCCATTCCACCGGGAGGTATCTGTTCAGACAAATGATCTGACATGAGGAACAATTAAGAGGTCAAGTCGACCAGAGAGAATATATCTAATTAGAGGATGCAGTGAAGTTGCAGAGAGGTGGCGAAGCATAAGAACACAAAGATGCTTCGGAGCAAGACCCATGCAACTGGGACTTAAGAAGCGAAAACTTTACTTTGAATTGTTTATAGGCAGAGAGAGATAGGAAGCCAGTGAAGTTAGTCATGAATGTAGCATTATTATAAAGATTAGCCAATAAATTATTAGAAGTTACTATAGAAATGAAAATATTTACATATTCATCTCCTAAATAGTTTCTTTGTAACCCATTAATTACCGATTATTATTGTCTGTCGTTGCAGCTCAACTTGAGGTTTCTTTCAAAGTCTTGGCCAGGCGTCGAGTCTCGAACGGCATTACGATTGCAGCGCTAAACGACGAGATCTTTCTCTTGACCCATGAACCGCAGCGACAGACTTACATCAAAGTCTTCGCTCTCAACGATCTACACCAGTCGACCAGAAGATCCATCCATTTGCCTGACATTGCGATACCGTGGGAGATGGTGGCTTGCAGCGTCAACGATTGCCTCTACGTCTTGCATCAAGCGCCGAGCGGCATTGCAATCGTGCGCGTGTCCAAAGCGGGGCAACAGAGGCAAGTCTCAACGTTCACCGATTGCCCGACTCAACTGTTCACGAAGATGTCTGCATCCGTTGATGGAACATTGATCGTCTACCAAGGTCCCGTTCCATCGACAATCTCCGTGTACAACGGGGACGGAACCTTGCAGCGCCAAATGACGCTGGGGCTGGTAAGACCCATTTCAAGTCTGCATTCCATCATGTCGAAGTCAAACGGAAATGTCATCTTGGTAGCGAAAATGAATCTCACGGAGTTTGATGGAGAAGGGAAAGCGCTGCACGACTACAAGAAACCGTCCGGGGAATTTCTCTACGCCGCTGTCGACCAGAGCGATCGAATCGCAATTGTTGATGAGTCTGGTAGCGTGCGACTGTTGGATTCTCAATTCCACTCTGTGAAGTTCGATTATGCGCTTGAGTCGTACCATGTAAGAAAACAATTGTATAGAGTTTGTTTTCACATGCAGCGAAATGTGTTTGTGTCACTTGAAACTGCTGCCTACTGTCCTGCTGGCACCGACCAATGCTTGTCGACATTCAACCTTGCTGAGGAGGTTGTTCAGCAGCAAACGAAAAATAAGCAAAAACCAAAGTGAACAATAGTGATACCTCACTTGACTTTCTAATGATAGTCATTGTTTTGTTATTGTATCCTTATATTTATTTAAATGTGCTGCATTGAAATGTTGCATCATCTGTTTTCTTGAGAAGTCTAAATTCTGAACATTGTGAAAACTTGCTCATTAACAAAATCCGTCAGTTTCCTATAATTGCTCTTAATATATTCTTCTGCATGTCTCATCTGAACAATTTTCATAATACAAGTGTAGACTGTTGAAGGATATTTTTATGGCAATATTAATTTCTTTGTTGCAAATTGTTGCTCTCTTAGCAGAGTCTGACTGCAGTAACCTGATGTGTCAATAAAACTAGAGTTTAAAGGCAAATGTCATCTTCTATATTCTCATTTTCTTTTCGTTGACATTATGGTCAACATTATGGTTGGAGGGGCTGTCCATATGTTACGTATGCAGGGAGGTGGTCACCGGATTTAATCGATTTGCATGTGGATCAATTGCTGGAAAGGAATCGCTACATTGGGATAAGTTCTTTGAATTAGCACATAACAAAGCAACTCGGGGTCATAGGTACAAATTGTTTAAGAAGCTAAAAGGAACATTAGGACAAAATCTTCGGTGCTAGAATTGTAGACATATGGAACGGTTTGGATGACAGCACTGTGTCGGTGGATACAGTTGCAGCATTTAAAAGGAAGCTAGGAAAACTGGGCTATTACATGTTCCAGGTTAAATTTGCAACACAGACCCAGCGTCTTCTGAACCACTTAAAACCCATGTTATGTGATGTTATGTTAGCCTAATTGTTTGCTTTCCATTCGCCAGAGGATCGAACGATTTTATCAGTGACGCTTGATTTTGTGTCCTACGATGTTCGCCAGGTGGCTTGCAATGAAGAGGAAGTTGAGTAGAAGAACATCGTAGCATCATAACTTCTAAAGCGCCACACCAAAGTCAAGCGCAGGGCTTATTCACATTCACAACATAATCAACATTTAGATGCGATTCCATTTCTTTTAGCCTCTGTATTATTAGGTCTTCGCCTCTGACCTCTCACGACTGAACTTCCTACGGACAATGTACGATTGTATGTTTGTAGGTCCTTTGTGCATAATTATATGCATTATATGTCTATATAATTATATATATATTTGATGACATATATGTATGCACGTATGTGTGTGTGTATGTATGTATGTATGTATGTATGTATGTATGTATGTATGTATGTATGTATGTATGTATGTATGTATGTATGTATGTATGACATTGTATGTATGTACTATGTATTCAGAATTCCACCCTTAATCTCTATCTGCATTCAATATTATGCCCTTTATCGTTCTTTCCTGTATTTTGTATTCTGCCCTTAATCCCTG
>OX457041.1:7193386-7198386 GCA_949752735.1 Lumbricus terrestris | reverse complement strand
CCGGTGTCACGTGATATTTTATCCCCCTTAAAGCTATCCGGGCCCTTCCGGGGGGGGTGAATTAATCTATCCCCCGGATGGAATATACCGGTCTAGACTATCCGGGGGATAAAACACTCTATCCCCTTTATTGAAAAATGCGTGTATAGGCCCTAAGTGAAAAATTTATGTTGTAATTAAAATTTAAAGTGACTCTGAATGTTTTAAGTGTTCTAAACAATGTTCAGAGCAAGGTAACTCGAATTTACTTAGTGGCTCTAAGTGTTTTTAAGCGTTCTAAATGTTAAAGCAGATGGAAGTTAATTTAAACCTAAACACACCCGGAAATGCATTTTTCAACTTCTCTTCAGTTGGGGAGATCAGGGTGAGAATTGCCGGGGGGTTGGGGGGGGGTTTCGACCCCCCAGTCTTTCTTAGAGCCCCATGTTAAAGTATGTTTTTACACCCCAATTCCAAGTGGATAATGGTCCAACTCCCCCCCAGTTATTTTTTCACAATTCTCACACTGGCCCGGGAGATACGATCAATACGGGGGATACTCTATTTCGTGACACCGGCAATTAATACAACCTCCACAACTGTAGGCCCTATAGACGTGATCCTTAAACAGAACGGCAATAAACCAGTTCTTCCTTGGAAACACCGTCGTAAATGCATTTTTATGGCTTCAAGGGCGGATCCTGAAAGGCTGAACTACGCCACTGTTCGCACTTTCGCAGTGCCAGTCCCAAGACTGGCTAAAGGAGGAGGGCGACGCTAATAATCTTTGTTATCATAGTGTGCATGGTGTGCATGTTGAACTGACACCATCGAAAGGCTGTTCCGTCATGCCCCACACCATAAAATAGCTGCAGGACACTGAGTTGCCCCACCATCAATTTGGAAGGGTGCCGGTAGTTAAGATTTCTCAGGTTCTTAGAAAGTAGCCTATCCGAAGGTTATAACGTGCACCTTGCAATCTCATGCATGTTCTGGAACTACCGACTAGTACCGAACCTTCTCGTCCTCAGTTCCTCACTTAGTCAACAAACGCGCCACTGAAGAACAAATTAAGGCCAGCTGCCTTTAATTACAAAGTTGTTGGCTCAGTCAGCTCAATAAAGTACAAGAAGAAAAGCCTATAACTTTTAAGTACTTTTTGTCACCGTATAAATCATGTAGCCTATACGGAGATTATATAGCCTACATTGTCATAATCTTCAAGTAGGCATATTTGAGAAGAAAAACTTGTATATATAGTGTGCACCTCTATCATGTACAAAAAGCAATTCATCAAATGGAATAATATGATACCTATACGTCTGTCTCTTTCCATGCATATTGGAAATCGTCTTTGACGTGATTACAACGTTGTGAAATAAACGATATCAAACCGATCCCTTAATTCGACACCTCTTTTAAGCTTTGCATTTGCTCTACAAGTGAAAGCAGAATAAAAGCATTCTGTAAGTCATCCTTATATACGTGGCAAATATTGGAAATGGATGGTCAGATACAATGATCTTGTCAATTATTGTTTGTATGTGCACTTGTTATAGCGCCCCTTCAAGCTCTCTAGTCAGAGGCGCTCCCGAATGCAGAGCGGACACTGCATCGGAGTTTCACGTCAATAACAGTAACTGTGGATCAGGAAAAAAATCCTCGTGGAGTTGAGGCGTCTTAGAAGACTTATGAGTATAAATGAGCAAGCCACTGAATTAAATGTTTATACTTGACTGAACCTTCCATCATTTGACCTTGACGTTTGTCATAATCGCCCGCTAGATGGAGAGATGTTCGGCTTTGTTGACAACAGCGAAGACAAAGCCTGGTCTCGTGTTTAAGTGTACTCTGGGATCTCTGCTTGATATCAATGACGTAACTGATATCGAGGAAAGGGGAGAGATAGTGAAAGATGGACCGTCAGATTGTGGTGGACATTTGCCACGGAGACACTAACCCTGGTTTTGAGTCCATCAAGATTGAACTGGTTTGCGTGCCCATACTACACTATTCCCTCAGCCTGGATGGGCCGCCGCTCCTCTCATTAATGCATCCAGAACACGAAATAAAATGGCCCACGCGTGTCCATTTTTACGACAACGCCATTGACGTCATTGCCAAGCGCGCGCGACAAACAGCGCCTACGGAGGCGGAGTCTATATATACGCTGGTTGCCTGATGTTTATCGTTCGAGGCTGCGCTGGTGCTCTAGCGCAGGCCGACAACCGCCGAAACGAAGGCTCGTATAAAACGCAAGACACTCGTACGAATTTTATACCGGACAGCAGCGCACACAAGCGTATCTAAGGCACGCAACGTATATGGGGGTCGTTATGGCGGGCGATGCCAATAACCTAGAAAATCAATAGCGCACACGACGATCGGCTGTTGTAAACAGACGGGCGAATAAAAAGCGGTCCGCATGTTTATTAATAGAGCACACACGTAAACACATTTCATTGAGGCCTTTGAACCAGCCAAGCGAATCTAGGACGGCTTAGAATTTTTGTAGGGGCTACTGTCGTATTCAAAAGGTCATTGAAAAGTAGGTAGCAATAATAGCGATAATTAATTCGTAAGGTTCGGAAATTTCTGTAGTTTCCTTGGGATCATAAAGTAACTTGGTTAAAAACACACACATATAAAAAATTATGCCACTAATAATAATGATAAATCTAAGAAATTTTATATGTGATTGCATTATTTATTAATGTGCTCCCTTTATTGCTAAATTGTTCATTAACAAAAATCGTTCGATAGAAATCATAAAATAAAAATTATTAATAATAGCACCAATAATATCGTTTGTTGTTGCAGTAGCAGTAGCAGCAGCAGCAGTAGTAGTAGTAGTAGCAGAAGTAGTTGTAGCAGTAGTAGTAGCAGCAGTAGTAGCAGCCGCAGCAGCAGCAGTAGTATTAGTATACTAGGCCTAATAATTGAATAACAGAAACAAAGTTGATTTACACTTTCAATTGCTTCATTGTTCAGCTCTTCTGTTGTTCGGAGCAAACAATAGTTTAATATTTTATCATCATTCAGCAGATACTGATACAGACAATGGACAAAGACTTTTATCAGACCACAGTTCAGAACAAAGCCTATACAGCAGTGGCGTAGCCAGGAATTTATGATGTTTTTTGCCTGGCCGGATGCCATTTCTGACACCAACCCAACAGTATTAGAGTAAATAAAAAGTGAATAAGGTAAGAAAAGGAATAAAGAGAAAAATTTCATATTACAAGCAATTGTTTTGTTTTTTCTTATTTAAGTGGATAAATAACCATTAAAACAATTTTTTCCCTATGCCAATGGGGGGGTTTAACCCCCGAAACCCCTTGTCTACGCCACTGCTACATAGTTTACCATATTATTGGTCTCTCACGAGCCCTATACACTGTACAATAGGTCCATAATTAGCCCTATACACTTTACAATAGACCTATCATTAGATCTCAATGAGCTGCAGCGCATTGTGTCAACTCTGCAATTGTCTCCATTTTTAAATCAAATAAATTAAGTTAAACATCTTCAACAAGATATTGAATACATTCAACATATAACACAAATTTAATGGAAGGTAATGTAATGTGTAAATCAGTTCGTTGTAATGAGGTCGTAACGTAATGTAAAAAGAAATGTGATGTCATGGTTTAGATGTTGCCAGAGTTCATCTGATGTGTTGTACTATCACACTTTGCGACGGAATGCGACATTATGATTACAATTAGAATAAATGTAACGAGATAATACGATGTCACATTGTATGTTACACAAAGTGACTCAATTATAAATAATACTATAATAATATAATTACATGCATATAATACAAGTAAAGAGTCAATGTATGAGAGTCAATTACACAGCACAATGTGATTCATTCACAACGATAATTAATTATTCTAGCAACAATTATTTTGAGTTAATGACAGTTAATGACACAATGTCATTCAATTATAATTATAATAGAGCAACGTAACTTAATGACACAATGTCATTCAATTATAATTATAATTAGAAATTTATAATAGAGCAACGTAACTTAATGACACATTGTCATTCAATTATAATTATAATTATAATAGAGCAACGTAACTTAATGACGCAATGTCATTCAATTTTAATTATAACTATAAATTTATAATAGCGCAACGTAACTTATAGGCATTTGCTTGCTGCGTGGCACTGCACACAAGGCCAGTCAATAGTGTGTTTGTGTAGAACTGTGGCCTGATGCTCAAGGCCTACAATAGAGTTCAATGAGTGCAACAGTTTGATCTCCCAGTTCGGAGTGTATGGTTGCCATAACACGCCCACAGTCATAGGTCTCAGCTCGATAATTTTATGCAATTATTTTTTTCAGCCATGCAGAACAGCGGGCTGATGAATTAATCTAAATAAAGAATTATTTATTGTTGTTGCTCTCACAAACCTTGTTCCTAACGATGTCATTATTTTAATTATTTATCGTTATAATCAGTTTTCTGGAGGATAAGAAAAATTGTAATTATAACTGCAATAAATATTATTTGAAAAATCATGTGTAGCACTGCTACCATTAATATAATTACAATTATTCTGAACAATACTAGGCCTACAGCTACTGCTACTGCTACTAGTACTATTAATACTACGACTATAATAGTAGCAGTAGTAATAACAATTATTATATACTATTATTATTACTACCAGAACTAATACCATTATTACTAATACTATTATTACTATTATTATTACTATTATTATTACTATCATTATTATTATTACTGATACTAGGCCTACCATTATTATTGCTATTATTACCACAACTATTATTATTATTATTTATTACTAATACTATTATTATTACTATTAGTAGTAGTATTATTATTACTAATATTATTATTACTATTATTAGTAGTAGTATTACTATTATTATTATTATTACTATCACTAGGCCCTATTATTATTACTTTTTATGCATTCGAATAACAAAGCAGCAATCGATAGCACGCTGATGAGACTTTAACCTCTTACTCTCC